>OY744608.1:70284376-70294376 GCA_963556255.1 Allolobophora icterica
TATATACATGTACATGCAAACATACAAGCAAACATACATATGCTTATTCATACAAACATACGTGAGCACAAACATACAAACATACAAACATACACACATGCATACACACATACAAGTATACACTTATGCTATTTCGTTCCCGTGTCCTCCTCTCTTGGTCTTCAACTCTTTGAACATTGACGCATTACAAGTCCTCAGATTATGACATTATTTTGCACACAAACATGCGCGCCCACACCCACCCACCCACTCACACACCCACACACCCACTCACACACCCACACACCCACACACACACCCACACACACACACCTACACACACACACACACACACCCACACACACACACACCCACACACACACACACTCACACACACACTCACACACACACAAACACACACACATGCACACAAACACACACGGGGGTGTACTGCGAAAGTCTATTGACATGGCAACCTTCCACTTTGAATTTGGATTCGCCGCTACACGTAGCCAGCGACATGGATCCGCTTTCTTAAGACGACGTCGCTCACTAATGCTCGCAACACACAACGTCTAATGAGCCGGCGGCGCTCACAGAACAGGTGCCCGGTTGCCTGGCAACGAGAAGACGTTGGCGTTTTCACCGGAAGTAAATCTTTCATCTTCGCAGCGTCGGCAATCAGTCAGCGAGAGAAGTTTCGAAACGTTGTTAGGAGATTTATTTTCGCGAATATTCACAAGAAATTGGACGCAGGCTTCTTTGTTTTGTCACTAGGAAACCGCGCAGAAAGGCGCGAAGTAGGTTCGCACTCCCGCTGCGAATTTCTGAGCTCTTAATTATCAGTGGAAAATGTGTGAAGCTTGTGTTTCGTTATTACTTTAAAACGACATTTAAAAAATAAAGAACAGCCTGCTACCTGGTTTGTGTTTGTGTGTGTGTGTATAAGTGTATGTGTTTGTGTGTTTACGTGATTATGTGTGTATATATTTGGAATATATGAGTAACTGCTATTGAAATGTCATGACACAAGTTTAGAAGTACCTGCTACCCATGTAGCGGTGGTGGTGGTGGTGGTGGTGGTGGTGGTGGTGGTGGTGGTGGTGGTGGTGGTGGTGGTGGTGGTGGTGGTGGTGGTGGTGGTGGTGGTGGTGGTGGTGGTGGTGGTGGTGGTGGTGGTGGTGGTGGTGGTGGTGGTGGTGGTGGTGGTGGTGGTGGTGGTGGTGGTGGTGGTGGTGGTGGTGGTGGTGGTGGTGGTGGTGGTGGTGGTGGTGGTGGTGGTGGTGGTGGTGGTGGTGGTGGTGGTGGTGGTGGTGGTGGTGGTGGTGGTGGTGGTGGTGGTGGTGGTGGTGGTGGTGGTGGTGGTGGTGGTGGCGGCGGCGGCGGCGGTAGTAGGCCTAGTACAAAGATGTTCTCGCTCGATGCCATGCGTTTCAGAATCTCCGAAAGTGATGTCAACTATTGTTCGGAGGGTAATCCATAAGTCTGGCTGTACGTGCATGAAGGATCTCCCATCTAGAACCTTTCCAATTAGATGGCATTGGTTGAGCATTAATGAGCTTCAGTTAATCAATTTTAACATCGTTCAGACAACTTCTCCCGAAACTGCGCTATACAAACTTCTAATCATGACTACGACCTGATTACGTAGATTCTTTACAATTCTTACCCGATCCGGTGCAGACTACCCGTCGCTTTACTGTGCGTTTCAAACCGCATTGACTCGGAGTTTAAAGCATTCGTTTTATTCATTGACATTTCAGAACTGTATACTGGACAGCAAATAATAACAATCTAATACGCAGGAAATCAGAAATTCAATCCTCACAAGTCCGAATATAAACTCGTTGACCGATAAATCATTTACCAGTTCTTTCCAAAGAGCTCTGATCGACCGATACCGACGCAGCGAAAATAGCGCCACCTATTAACCGCTGGCATGCGACATGAATTACACGCGGAGGATTTTGATGTATGCGTTGGCCGCTAGGGGGAGGGAGGTGTCTACCTTGGAAATTTCTAGATGAGGGATTGCAATCCGTGGGTTCAGGGTGTGGAATAACAAGGCTGTGATTGATGGAAGAATGGGCGGATGAGTTATTATGGATGGATGGATGGATGGATGGATGGATGGATGGATGGATGGATGGATGGATGGATGGATGGATGGATGGATGGATGGATGGATGGATGGATGGATGGATGGATGGATGGATGGATGGATGGATGGATGATGGATGGATGGATGGATGGATGGATGGAGGGATGGAGGGATGGATGGATGAAGGGAGGGAGGGAGGGAGGGAGGGAGGGAGGGAGGGAGGGAGGGAGGGAGGGAGGGAGGGAGGGAGGGATGGATGGATGGATGGATGGATGGATGGATGGATTTGAATCATGAAATGCGGAACTCGTGGTCATGAGACAACATTGACCAACAGACAGACAGACAGACAGACAGACAGACAGTCGGTCGGTCGTGAAAATCAAATGCTTTCTACCACAATCTGTTGCCAAGAGAACTATATGAAATCTTTCCTCCTCTGCAGCGAATTCTCACATCCCAGGGGCAAAACAACTCTCATGGGCGATCGCTCTTAAACCAGAGGCAAAGAGAGTGACAGAGAGAGAAAGAGACAGACAGAGAGAGAGAGGGTGCAAAGAAGGAGCAGAGAGAAGTAAAGAGAGAAAGAGAAATATAGAGAGGCGAATAGAAGGGCTGAGATTGGCGGAGAATGAGAAAGAAAGAAAGAAAGAAAGAAAGAAAGAAAGAAAGAAAGAAAGAAACAATAGAGACAGAGTGAGACAGATATAGAGTAGGAGATAGGGAGACAGAGAGACAGAGAGACAGAGCAGAGACAGATAGATAGATAGATAGATAGATAGATAGATAGATAGATAGATAGATAGATAGATAGATAGATAGATAGATAGATAGATAGATAGATAGATAGATAGATAGATAGATAGATAGATAGATAGATAGATAGATAGATAGATAGATAGATAGATAGATAGATAGATAGATAGATAGATAGATAGATAGATAGAGAGGACGAGACAGGAAAAGCGAAACATAACCAGAGAGACAAGGAGGGACAGATATACTCAAACACACAGATAGACAGACAGATATAGACAGACAGGCAGGCAGCCAATACGATCGCCTTAATCGCCTGCAGTGTGTCGATGGCAGGCAGCCGTTGCTTGCATCGCTTGAATCGCTGCCAGCAATCGCTTCCATCGCTTGGATCGCTTGTGTCGTTGCGTGCGCAGACGAACTCCTTAAGCATTGGCGATTGATGAAGAAGGCGGCAAAACGCAGACGACAACGGAAGAACAATTGTCGACTGCTGCGGTGAGAACGCAGGTTGTTGCAAAGAACGGAAGTGGAACCAATGTGGACCAATGAATACGCTCAGGTAGGTGGAAAGCACGTTCCTCTGGAATTACATTAGAGGGTAAATGATTACGATTACTTTACGAAACATTACAAGGTAAATGGTTACGACTACTTTACGAAACTTTACAAAGTAAATGATTACGATTACAAATACTTTACGAAACAATACAAAGTAAATGATTACGATTACTTTACGAAACATTACAATGGCAAACGGTTACGAATACTTCACGATTATTTTGTAATGTTTTGCTATTTTCTCTCACTTATTTTTCTGTTTCAATGATGCCGATGGAAGCAGATAGGGCTTTCAATCAATGAACTCGTCGATCTAAAGCAAATCAATTACTCAATCAATCAAAAGGATCAATCAAAAGGTTCAATCAGTCGTAATCGTAATAGAAAGAGCAGAGTTGTATTGCTCCCGTTGCGCGAAGCTCTCAGAGCTGAAGGCGACCAACAGTTGAATAAGACGCTCAGGTAGAAAGGCTGGTCAAGGAAAGATACAGAGAAGGCGGGTAGCTCATGTCGCAGGTTGATTGACAGACTTTCATTCATTTAATCAATCAATCAGTAAGTGAGTCTGTCAGTCAAACAGTCAATCAGTCAGTCAATCGGCCATTCAATCACTTATTCAATAAATCTATCGATCAATCTGACATTCATTCAGTTAATCCAATCAGTCAATCAATTCAGCTGAAATTTTCATGTCTTTCTGCCTTTCTCTTAATCTTTCTGTTTATCTCTTTCCCTCCGTTTGCGTCTGTCCGTCTGTCTGTCCGTCTGTGTGTCCGTCAGTCCGTCCGTCCGTCCGTCCGTCTGTCCGTCTGTCTGTCTGTCTGTCTGTCTGTCTGTCTGTCTGTCTGTCTGTCTGTCTATCTGTCGGTCTGTCTGTCGGTCTGTCTGTCTGTCTGTTCATAATCCCAAACCCCTGGTCTCGAGTGAAAGACAGAGAGAGGAAAAGTCAGTTGCCCTTTTTCCGACGGACGCAGCCTATTTGCACCATTTGCGTTAGCGGCGAACACATTGCAACCTAAGAAGACGCTCAGGTAGCCAGGAACCGACTCAGGTGCAGAATAGCGGAGACCTGAACCCCATCGTTGTAACTGTAATTACCGGTTTATATGCCGACACTTCAAGGGAAAACTAATCAGGGCGCCCTCTACGTGTTATCATGGACGACGTTAAATGAATCTTGTGTGCGGAGTGCAAATGTCACAAATAAGAGACGATCGGATCTGACGATGCGACGGAGGAGTTTGTCAGAAGAAGATCTTCAACAGTTCAAGGGATCGTAATCCACGGAAGGGTTTTCTTTAATGTAAACGATAACGATGACATTGACGGTGATGGTGATGATGATGATGATGATGATGATGATGATGATGATGATGATGATGATGATGATGATGATGATGATGACGATGACGATGACGATGACGATGACGATGACGATGACGATGACGATGACGATGACGGTGACGGTGACGGTGACGGTGACGGTGACGGTGACGGTGACGGTGACGGTGACGGTGACGGTGACGGTGACGGTGACGGTGACGGTGACGGTGACGGTGACGGTGACGGTGACGGTGACGTTGGCGATGACGATGACGATGACGATGACGATGATGAGTATGATGAGTGTGATGATGACGGTGATAACGATGATGCGGAGGAGGAGGCGGAGGAAGAGGATTAATAAGAGGAGAAGGAATTGGAGGAGGATGTAGAGAGGATGTTGTTGACTGAATGCAGTTCACGGCGGAGAATCGATGCGCCGTAACGCGCAGTACTCGACTTGTCATCTTTAATAAACCCGTCGACGCCTTACCTGATTAAGTCGAGTGGAGTGCCATCGTCAGACAGCCGGGCTGTCTTCCTCGAGGGTCTCTCTGACGAAGGGAACAGAGGCGGAGGACAGACGCCCTGGGAGTGGCGATGAGGGGGTGAGAGAAAGGGAGAATTGGAAGGAGTGGGTCATCGCCAATTACGGGATTCTGTTGAAGCAACGCATTAAAGCCTATGCATACACACATACATGTGTCAGACAGACAGACAGACAGACGGACGGACAGACAGACTGACAGACGGACGGACGGTATAGAATGCTGGATGACCCATGTCTGTCTGCCTGTCAGTCTGTCAGTCTGTCTGTCTGTCAGACTGACAGGAATACATGTGTACGCACGTATTATTGATTTCTAACTTCTGTAGCGCCGGAGTCCAATGCTCAAGGCATCAGCCAATGGCGTGCCGTCAACCCATAGTAAGGTCAATATCTAGATGACCAATCCGCTAAGACAAAGAGCCAGCGTATTGGTTTAAAGTATGGGTTATAAAGTACTGGTAGATATGCGTGCTTTTGTTTGTGCTTAGGTTAACCTGAATTTACCTGGATTAACCTAATTAGGAGGAAGAGAAGGAGGAGAAGGAGGGCAAGCGATTACCTGCGATATTTCCTTGGATATCCAGTACCTCATCCGGAAGATGTTCTACCAACTTCGTTCCTCGGTTTGTCCAACAATCGCCATCATATTGATGCTGCTGATAATGCAAGGGCCAAGAACAGGTAGGATAAATTCCGTATAATAACAGATACATATAAGTCTGGTTTTAAGAAGAGGTAACGGTAAGTCGGGTTTAAGAACAATTTAAAGGCAAACCTGGTCCAAACACAGGTCATGGTAATTGTAATGGTGATTAAAACTGTAACTTTAATTGCAGCTGTAATTGAGGAACAAAATCCTTTTCACCAGGAAGCCTGATGAGTTTCCTAAATCTGTCTGTCTGTGTGTCTGTGTGTCTGTCTGTGTGTCTGTTTGTGTGTCTGTTTGTGTGTGTGTGTGTGTGTCTGTCTGTCTGTCTGTCTGTCTGTCTGTCTGTTGCTGAGGTGTCTGTCTGTCTGTCTGTCTGTCTGTCTGTCTGTCTGTCTGTCTGTCTGTCTGTCTGTCTGTCTGTCTGTCTGTCTGTCTGTCTGTCTGTCTGTCTGTCTGTCTGTCTGTCTGTCTGTCTGTCTGTCTGTCTGTCTGTCTGTCTGTCTGTCTGTCTGTCTGTCTGTCTGTCTGTCTGTCTGTCTGTCTGTCTGTACACATGTATGTGTGTATGACTTCGTTTTCCTAAATCAATTTCTCTAACCTAGTCAGTTGACCTCGCCAATCAACTCCTCCTGGAGAGGAGAAGATACTGGACACTCCCTCCTAAGCATCTCTCAATTTCAACACCCGGTCGTCCTAGATTTGAGAGGAAGGCGTTGGCCACAGAAACTGACCTTCGAATGTCACTCAGCAGTCGGGCAGATTACAGTGGAAAAAAAACGAAATAACGTGATGAACAAGATAATGATCATGATGGTTGTGGTGGTGATGATGATGGTTATGGTGGTGGCATTGTTAGATGTGGTGTTAGTGATGGTGTTAGTGGTGGTGTTAGTGGTGGTGTTAGTGGTGAAGATGATGATGACGATGATGATGATGATGATGATGATGACGTATGTTTGTATGTATGCTTGTATGTTTGTATGTGTGTATGTATGTATGTATGTATGTATGTACGTTTGTTCGCATGCATGTTCGTATGTATCTATTTATGTATGTATGTACGTATGTTTGTTTGTATGTTTGTATGTATTTATGTATGTATGTACGTATGTTTGTATGTATGTTTGTATGTATTTATGTATGTATGTATGTACGTATGTTTGTATGTATGTTTGTATGTATCTATGTATGTATGTACGTATGTTTGTATGTATGTTCTTATATATATAGTTGTTTACATGGTGCCTTTAATAACCTCATAAACGCACCAAACGCTGTTATAAACTCAGCCACCTAGCGACGCAAACACGAAGGAAATGTCGTCTGCTGTTTTCTTACTTCCGGAATTACGTTTCACTGACGTCATCCGCTGAGGCCATCTAGCGTGAAACCGACGATATAAATCCTTCCCCGTTTCTGCAATTAACCCTTTAGCACGCCAAATCCAATCGCACCATCTAACTACAAGATGGCGGAAGCGTTCCTCATGCAGGTAAAACATGGCCGACTGTCCTAATATCGCCCATCTCAAACGCTCGATTATCGCCCGCGATAAATCTGTCAGCAGAAAATGCGCTAAAGCAGCGCTTCGCAAATCCGTCTATGCGGTTGAGTGGGAGCCTGTCAAGACGAATCGCGCTCTCGTCCCGAAAGATTCGCACTTATTATTCATGGCCGTCGGAGTGTCGTCTCCCCCGACCCCCGCACCTCAGGTGGCCTCGTCCCTTTATATAGCTCCTTACTAAGGATATACGCATACAAAAGTACACACGCACAAACATGCGTGCAAACGTATGAATCGTCGATTTGCTCTTTCTGTTTTCTACCTCTGGCTCTCTGTCTGTTTTCTGTCTTTGTGTATGTCTGTCTGTCTTTGTGTCTGTCTGTCTGTCTGTCTGTCTGTCTGACTGACTGTCTGTCTGTCTGTCTGTCTGTCTGTCTGTCTGTCTGTCTGTCTGTCTGTCTGTCTGTCTGTCTGTCTGTCTGTCTGTCTGTCTGTCTGTCTGTCTGTCTGTCTGTCTGTCTGTCTGTCTGTCTGTCTGTACATCTCTCTGTACATCTCTCTGTCTGTACGCCTGTCTGTCTTCGTTGTATTGTACTGAATTGTCTGTCTGTACTTTTCTTTCTGTATATCTGTCTGTCTGTCTGTATGTCTGTGCATCTCTATGCCTGTCTCTTGGTCTCTTTAAGCAAGCCCCCTATTCTATCTCATCGGGCTGCTTCATTGTATTATATTGTATTGTATTCGGACATTTATTAAGCGCTTATAGCGGGAGAGCCATTCAGATGCGCTTCCAGTGCGAGAGACCCCGAGAGAAAAAGCAAGTTTTAAGAAAGATAAAAGAGGAAGAGACGTTATCTGAGAGAACAGAACAATGAACGAACGGAGGAAGCTCATTCCAAAGAGCAGGGCCAATGGAAGCTAAAGACCTAGATTGAGCCAGCGAAGTCCTGACACGAGGAATGAGGAGGTCAAAACGGTCAGATGAACGAAGAGGACGGAGAGAAGCAGCAGAGTGAGGGCGATGAATTAAGTCACATAAATATTCCGGAGCGAAACCAAGTTCTGCCTTAGAGATAAGGATGAGGACCTTGAATTGAATGCGGGCAGAAAGCGGGAGCCAGTGGAGTTCTTCTGCCATAAAGGTGGTGATATGAGAGAATCGAGGAAGACGGGCAATTAGTCTTGCAGCAGCATTGAGAACGGACTGAAGAGGAGCGAGACGGACCTTTGGAAGACAAGTGTGGAGGGAATTGCAGTAGTCAAGTCTAGAGCAGACAAATGCATGGACAATCGAAGTGAAAATTGGAGATGAGACAGAGCGACGGATAGATCAAAGGCGCCTTAAGTGAAAGTAGGAAGTGCGGGTGAGTTTGGAAATATGTCTTAGGACTGTTCCTGACCATGCGTCCCATTTCATTAAACCTGTATCTTTGTCTTTGTCAGTCTGTCTGTCTGCATCCATGTCTGTATGCTTGTCCGGCTTCCTGTCTGTATGTCTGCATGTCTGTCTGTCTCTGTCTGTCGGTTCTCGTTCTTCGTCGGTCTTAGCATTGCAACAGCGCAGCGAGAGATATGGAGGCGGACAGCCACAGAGGCAGTAAGAGGGAGAGGGAAAGAAACATGAAAAAGACGATGATGCAGATGTTTGCATTATGTGCGTCTGCGGGTTTGTTTGTATGAATGCGACCATGCATGTATGTGTGTATGTGTATCTATGTATGTTTGTGTAAGTATTTGCGCGAGCGTGTGTGTGTTTGTGCATATGTGTGTACGTGTTGTGTGTGTGTTTGTGTTTGTGTGTGTCTGTGTTTATGTGTGTGTTTGTGACTTTGTGTGTGTATAAGTGTATGTGTATGTGTGTTTACGTGATTATGTGTGTATATATTTGTTTATTTGTGTGTGTACATGCTTGTGTGTTTGTGTATACGTGTTTGCTTGTGTGTGTTTGTGTGTGTACGTGTGGGTATGTGTGTGTGTGTGTGTTTGTGTGTTGCAAATGAAAGAAAGCAAAACCACGTATACATGCGCAACAGTTTCGTCCGCACTGAGAAGTGCAAAGCTCTTAGAAGTGGAGAAGTGCCATCGATCGATGGAATGGCTTAGAAATGCATTTCGATCAGCGAGGAAATGATATTCTGGATTTATGTCTAGGAAGGAAGAAGATTGTTTATGGCTGTCTTAGGTTACCCGCCTGTGTGGTAGAGTCACACGGAGAGAGAGACAAACAGACAGACACAGAGACAGAGAGAGAGAGACAGACAGACAGAGGCAGACAGACAGAGACAGAGAGAAAGAGACAGGGAGACAAAGACAGAGAGAGAAAGAGAGATAGAGCAGAGACAGAGAGAGAGGCATACAGCGAGATAGATAGAGAGAACCAGAGAGACAGAGAGACATAGACAGAGAGAGAGAACGAGAGAGAGATAGAAAGAGAGAGAAAGAGACACACAGACAGAAACAGAGACAGAGAGAAAGAGAAAGGCAGAGATAATGAGAGAGAAAGACAGGCAGACAGACACACAGACAGACAGACATAGACAGACAGAGAGACATAGACAGACTAGGCGAGACACGAAG
>OY744608.1:70299376-70314376 GCA_963556255.1 Allolobophora icterica
CATATTAATTATTTTGATACTCCCGCAGTGGGTGGTGGCGGGGTCGGATGTTTCGTGGCGCTGTGAGCGGCAAATACAATTAATTAAGACGTCGTTTAATTGAAATGAAGACAAATCAAAGGCTGCGGCGCCTTTTATATTGCATGCAAAGGAAGGGTTATTATTACGGACCACGAGAAGGAAGGGAAGAAGGAGGAGGAAGCAGAGGTAGAGGAGAAGGAGGAAGAGGTAAAGGAAGAGGAGGAGACAGAGGAGGAGGAGAAGAAGGAAGAAGAGGAAGAAGAAAGAAGAGGAAGACGAGGAGAAGAGGAGAAAAAGGAAGGGGAAGAGAACGAAGAGGAGAAAGAAGAGGAGGAGGAGAAGGAGGAAGAGAAAGAGGAGGATAAGGAAGTGGAGAGGTAGGTAGAGAAAAAGGAGAAGGAGGCAGAAGAAGGAGGAGGAAAAAAGAGGAGTATAGGGGAGAAAGGAGGAGAAGGAGTGCAGAAGTAGTAATAGAAGGTAGAGGAGAAGGATAGCAAAATGAGGAGAAAGAGGAGGAGAATAATGAGGAGGACGAGGAGTAGGAGTAGAAGGAGTAGCACAGGGAATGGAAGGAGAAAGGAGAAGGAGAAGGAAGAGTAGGACAAGCAAAAGTTGAAAGTTGGGGAGGCTGAAGAGGAAAATTGGTGCGTGGTCAATTCAGTAAGTAAGTAAGTATGTTCTTTACCGTTACCATCTTGTTCTTAATGACTGTAACGTCATTTTAAGCCGGGTCGGGCTGTGACCATTTTGGGTCCTTACCATTTCAATCAAGCAAGGGGCCCATGCCCAGCCTGGCCCATAAACCGCAGCATTAGACGACTTTAACGATATACAATCATGTACTTGTCAATGGCAGGTTAATGATCGCTTTTAGAATATTTGCGTTTTGAAGTATAATTAATTTTTTTCTGCCACGTGCGCTGAATCCAGAGGGGCCCTTGTGCCATGGCACACGGGCACAATGCCCAGCCCGCTACTAGCATCGCTTTGTAAGATGCATGATGGAGCTGTAGTACGTGTCTTTGTGAGCCTGATTTTCAACAGGTTGTTTTGCCGAGTAGGAAGCCAGTGTAGCGAATCCAACATTGACGTAATGTGTCGATGTTGTAAGGTCTCTGTTGTCTGCTAGATGGAGATGAATTCTAGAGAGTGTTATATTTTGACAGGAGTTTGCACAAGAAGGACAAATCACATCCATACAAACATACAAGTTTGTGTGTGTATTTTTATGTACGAATATTGAACGTGTTTGCATATACATGTACATATGATGGCTTTTGTATGTATGTAGTATGTTTGTATGCATGCATGTATGTATGTATGTCGTAATGTATGTATGTATGTATGTATATATGTATACTGGTATATGTGTATGCATGTATGTACGTAGGTACGTACGTACGTACAGTATGTATGTATGTATGTATGTATATAGATATGTGTGTGTATGTATGTATGTATGTATATAGGTATATAGGTATGTATGCATTTATGCATGTATGTATGTATGTATGCATGCATGTATGTATGCATACATGTCTGTCGTAAATGTATGTCGTAAATGTATGTATGTATGTATGTATGTATGCATGAGGTGTGTTGCAGGTGTCCATTCCTTTTCCCGCCTTGATCTTTGGACGGGGGAAGGGCCAGTCTAAATCTTACATTCGTTGCTTCGGGCCAACAATTTTCATTAGCGTCTAATGATGATTGCGGCCCATAGCCAGCAGCACCAACCTCAGCCTCAGCAACTGCGACGGAGGCCAAGATGCGTACGGGACAGGGTCACTGAATTTATCACTCCGTTATATTTTCTCCGTATCGTCGTCATCGATGAAATCAGTCGGTAGACAGGGAGGGAGTTGGAAGGGGGATAGATTGGACTTCCTTTCTTCCTTTTCTTTGCTTCTGACTTCATGCTTTTCTGTTTTTCCTTTTCCTTTCTTCATTCCTATGTTTCTTCTGTCGTTCTTTCTTCCTTCCTTTTATTCTTTTTCTTCCTTTCTCCGTTCTTCTGTCACTTCTTTCTTTCTTTCGCTTTGTTCTTTCTGTTCTTAATTTCCAGTCTAATGCTTCCTTCTTTTCTTACTTCTTCCTTCCTTTTTTGGTTCCATACTTCCCTTCCTCCCTTTTTTCTATTAGTCCCTTCCTTCCTTCTTTCTTTCGATCCATTCTTCCCTTTCTTCCTTCCTGCCTTCCATCCTTCCTTCCTTCCTTCTTTCCTTAGTTCCATTCTTCCTTCTTTCCATTCTACCCTGCTTCCTTCCTTCCTATCTTCCTTCCTTCCTATCTTCCATTCTACCCTTCTTTCTTCCTTCCTTTCTTCTTCCTTTCTTTCTTTCTTCCTTCCTTCCTTCCTTTCTTCCTTCCACTATGCCTTGGATGGGTTTCATGGGGTCTTGGAGGCCTATAGTTGGTTGGCTTCGAAGGGGATTGTCGATGTATCTCGTGCGTTCTGATCAGCGGCCGAAAGGAATCAATCAACGTTAATTGTGGCAGAATTGGCGGCTCTGACAAGATGGATCTTGGCTAATTAGTTTCCTCTCAGAGGAGGAGGAGGAGGAGGAGGAGGAGGAAGAAGAGGAGGAGGAGGAGGAGGAGGAGGAGGAGGAGGAGGAGGAGGAGGAAGAAGAGGAGGAGGAGAAGGAGGAGGAGGAGGAAGCCATGGCAGCTGCAGACGGCACGAGAGGAACAGCTGCGAAGGGCAGACGACGGACCAATGTCTCAAGGACAGGGATTCAGTTAGGCAAGGTAAGGCATTGGAAGGGAAGGAAAGGTAAGGCAAGGGTATGCACGGCAATTAAAGCAACGTGAGACAAGGAAAGGTAAGGTAAGGTATGGCAAGATAAGATCAAGGAGGCATCGAGGGGCAATGCAAGGCAATTGAAGTAAGGTAAGGCAAGGCAAGGTAAAGCAAGGTAAGGCAAGGCAAGGTAAAGCAAGGTAAGGCAAGGCAAAGTAAAGCAAGGTAAGACAAGGCAAGGTAAAGTAATTATTATTATTACACAAGGTAAGGAAAGGTGAGGTAAGGTAAGGCAGGGTAGGGAGTGACCGGTCAATTCGGCGCCGGTCAATTCGGCGCCGGTAAATTCGGCGCAAGACAGTTGGGCGCGGCCAATTCGGCGCCAGTCAATTCGGCGCATGGTCAATTCGGCGCCTTTTGTTTACGCTTCTATTTCTACCGACATTTCGTATACTATGACTTTCCTTGATCCCGCTTCTAGGTTAAGTTATATTTCAATCGTTGATCCCGCTTTTAGTTTAATTTATATTTTGATCGTTCATCCCGCTTCTAGTTTAAGTAATTTTTTTAATCTTTGATCCCGCTTCTAGTTTAATTTATATTTTGATCGTTCATCTCGCTTCTAGTTTTAGTTATATTTAAATCTTTCATTCGGGTTCTACTGTTAGTTATATTTTAATCGTTGATCCCGCTTCTAGTTTAATTTATATTTTGATCGTTCATCCCGCTTCTAGTTTTAGTTATATTTTAATCTGTATTTTGATCTATACATAGTAGACGAAATGTCAGTAGACGAAATGTCTGTATACGAAGTGTCGTAGACGAAAATGCGCTGAATTGACCGGTCCCGAACTGACCATGCGCCGAATTGACCGGCGCCGAATTGTCATAGCACCGGGTAAGGCATGGTGATGAATGGTAAGGCATGGTAAGGTAGACAAGGTAAGTCATGGCAAGATAAGATCAAGGAGACCTTCGAACGTGTTCCAATCAGCTAGAATCAATCTAAATTGGTTGCCAGAATGGCGGTCTGAGTTGTCCAAGACGACCTGATATTTCGAGGATGGATGGACTTAAAATACAACGGTTGCGAGCGTTGTATCCGAAGCGCAATATCGAACGGGTTCGAGAGATGGAATGAATGCATATAGATAGGAAAAAGAACAGATAGCTAGGGGTAGGGAGAGAGGCAGAGAGGCAGAGAGAGAGAGAGAGGCAGAGAGACAGGGAGGGAGGGAGATGTGAATATAACGAATCGTGGAACTGAATATAAATCGTATTCGTGTCATTCCCCCTCTACGCCACTCCCCTTCCGTCCCCCATGGCGTCCCACTGTCGGCACAAAACAGTCTCCTCTATAATTGGCCCACTGGTCATCGATGACTTTTATTGGCCTCTGGTCAGCAATGTCCAGCTCGACGGATCGCCTAATTGCCACGTGACTTCAACTACAGTCCATCCGGTCAGCGAAAATAATTGGCCTTTCCACTCTCCTCACTCTTATCCCCTCAACACCCCGGAGTGGGTCATGTCATCGGAACAATGGCAATCGAACAATGGAACAATGGCAATTATTGTATGCCGCGACTTTTAATTGGCTGCCAAGGGACTAAGGTCAGAGGTAAAAGGTCATCCTATTCATCTCAGCATAAACGACGCGTCTATTCCCGGGTCTTATTAGAATCAAGCATTTATTAAGCGCCAATACACGAAGACCAAGCATCAATCGATGGCGCTGAGCATTTGTGAGTGACGGACTTTCTCAAAGTCCCTACACAGTATGTATCTCAGGGAAGGAGGTTTGAACCCGTAGTTTCCACTCAAAACCTTAGTGATATCTCTCTCTCTCTCTCTCTCTCTCTCTCTCTCTCTCTCTCTCTCTCTCTCTCTCTCTCTCTCTCTCTCTCTCTCTCTCTCCATCTCTCTCTCTCTCTCTCTCCATCTCTCTCTCTCTCTCTCTCTCTCTCTCTCTCTCTCTCTCTCTCTCTCTCTCTCTCTCTCTCTCTCTCTCTCTCTCTCTCTCTCTCTCTCCGCTCTCTCTCTCCGCTCTCTTTGTGCCTCTGTATGTATATATTTGTCTCTATTTGTAAGTATCTGTCTATCTTTGCATCTGTCTCTCTCTCTAGTGCTGATACTAATTCGTTGTTGTTGCTCTCGTAATTGATGATGATGATAATGATGACGATGATGATGACGACGACGACGATGTTGATTACGTTGCCCGCTTCTGTCAATCAAAGTAACAATCGTAAAGACATCCATGACTACAACTAAAAAACGTCATCGTCACGCATGACTGCGCACACTCCGAGGCGTCACTTCGAGCGTATGTACCATCTTGACCTCTTTAGTTCCTCACCCCAACCTGCAATCTTACCCCCGTTCCCGATTATTCCAGCCACGATTCGCCAAAACCACTGCCGATAAATGCACTCACGTGACAACGTCATACATGACAAGTTGACAACGGAACATGCATGACAACGGAACAGGCATGACTCCCGGATATGGCTTGGCGCATAAATCGGTCGACCGTGACCAACAGAAGCCATTCAGGCTTCAAGAGGAACAGGCGATGGTCGGTCACAGTGTGTGTGATGTATTGGCGTTGACGTTGAATGGTGTACAAGACACGCTGGAACCTTAAATATCCATAGCCACGCCACTGACCATGAACAGAATAATCGCACTGGGTCTGGTGAGATTGAAACAACGCGGCGACAAATTGCACCTGGTGAGGTAAGAAAAGAAGACAGAACGATTGGAAGGAAGGAAGGAAGGAAGGAAGGAAGGAAGGAAGGAAGGAAGGAAGGAAGGAAGGAAGGAAGGAAGGAAGGAAGGAAGGAAGGAAGGAAGGAAGGAAGGAAGGAAGGAAGGAAGGAAGGAAGGAAGGAAGGAAGGAAGGAAGGAAGGAAGGAAGGAAGGAAGGAAGGAAGGAAGGAAGGAAGGAAGGAAGGAAGGAAGGAATGTTCGAAGAAGGGAAGAAACTGTTGAAGAAAAAACTAAAGAGATGAGGACTGATTGAAGGTATTAATGAATGAAGAAAGGAAGGATTGAAGGAATAAATGGAAGAATTATTGAAGGAAGGAAAGATGGAAGGATTAAATGAAGGAATTATTCAAGAAATGAAGGAAGGATGGAAGGAAGAAATGTGGGAATGAATCAAGGAAGAAAGGAATGAAGAAAAGAAAGTAGGGGGAATAGAGGGCCCTAGCCATCATGACGTCGATTTAATGATGCGGATCTCATCGTGAACGAGGCGTGGATTTACAATCGGTGCTTGGCATGAAACATTGGAGAGAGAGAGATACTCTTCAAGGAAAAACCGTCGTTAATCTTGCATCTGTGTTATAAATCACATCCGATTTCCTCACTCCTTACATCCGGTTTTCCACCTCCTTCCTTTCTCTATTCCTCCGCTTGCTCATTCTCTTCGTTGTGCTCGTCTTCCTCCTACTTCACCTTCCTCCTCTTCTTTTTCTTCTTCCACCTTCTCCTCCTCCTCTTCCTCTCTCTTCTCTTGCACTTCCTCCTCGTCTTTCTTTTCTCCATCCTCCTTTTTCTCCCCTCTTCTCCTCCTCTCCCTCTCGCACACCTCTTCTCTTCTTTCTCTCCTCTTCTCTTTCTCCTCTCCTTTTCCTCTCCCTCACTTCTCTTCCTCTTCCTCTCCACCTATTTCTCCCCCCTTCACTTCTTATATCACTTTTTCTCTCCCATCTTCTCCTCTTTTCCTCCTCTTCTATTTCTCCTCTCCTCCGCCTCTCCCTCACCTCTCCCCTTCTCTTTCTCTCCTCCTTTCCTGCCCCTATACCTCCCCTCCTCCTAATTGTTTTCTCTTCTCCTCATCTTCTTCTTCCTCCTCATCCGTTCCAGCTCCTCCTTTGTGCCATTACATATCAAACGTGGATCGGGTTACTTTCGCTTGTTCATTAGAATAATTTCTTGACATCAACCCCTAACAATGAAGCACAAATTTGTGTCGAGATTTGTACCCCACCTACGCCCCCTAGTCAACTCAGCTGTAATGAGTACACTGACCGTACACCGCCCGTGGGAAGATCATTCGGCGAGGGACAGGGCTAACCACCCGCTCTCATATGCCGAGGCTAAGAAAAATGAAGTCCATTACACCTCATACCAAAGGCTGTCTATCTGTCCTAGCTTAAGGGAATGATCAGCTTTAATCTTACAATGCTGCACGGAGTAAAGTAAGAATTATCAAAATTTGAATTACTATCAGATATATCTTACAGAATGATCCTATCTTAGACTACTAGAGTTGCAAAACAATTTAACCGAATTATTTTTAAATGAAATTAATTACTGATAAAAAATTCATTAAACGATAATCCTGTCAGTATATCCACAGGGACAGCGCACCTGTTAGCAGGACACTTTTTCGTCCTTAGTCGCCTGCCTAAGTTTAGTCCGCTCTTATAACTCCTTAATCTAATATTCTCAACAGGATTTTGAGGTTCGTCTAAGAATTGTTCCGGAAGGGTCCTCTGGTTAAGACCATACTTCCGCGACTCTTCTAATGATCCACTTAGACGTGTGTTTCGTCAGCGTAGAAATTGCTTTATTCTGTCTCTCTAATGTTCGTCTAATCCCTTCAGAAGTTCTTAATCCTTTCTCTTTTTGTCTCACTTATACCTTGAAATGCATACATCTATCGATACATCCATCCATCCATGTATCCAACGATCTAACCATTCCTCCATCCATCTCAACATCTATCATCCATCCCTCCATCCATCCACTCTTCCCTCCGTCAATCCTCCTCCATTTCTCCAATTTCTCATTCGAATTTCATCTTTTGATTGCAATGTCCCGTTTCGTGGAAATTTTTTGACTCGTCAGATTTCTTCAATAGCTTCTCAAACTTTTTCTTCCTCCTCCGTCTGCTCTTCCTCCTCCCCGTCCTCCTCCTCCTTGTCCTCCTCCTCTTTTTCTTCCTCCACCTCTTCCTCCTTCTCCTCTTCCTCCTCCTCATCCTCCTGGTTCTCCTCTTCCTCCTCCTCCTCCTTGTCCTTCTCCTCCTCCTCATCGTCCTCCACCTTCGCCTCCTCTTCCTCGTCCTCCTCTTTCTCCTCCTCCTCCTCTTTCTCCTCCTTCTCCTCCTCATGACCACCATTGTCATCGTCTCGTTCTTCTCATTCCTCCACTATTTCTCTCTGTCTCTGTCTCTCTGTGTCTCTCTGTGTCTCTCTCTGTCTCTCTGTGTCTCTCTCTGTCTCTCTGTCTGTCTGTCTGTCTCTCTCTCTCTGTCTTTCTCCCCCGCTTTCTTGATGCCTCTGTGCGTCTCTTTCTCTGCGTCTGCCTACGTGTTTCTCGGTCCCTATCTCTGAGTCTCTCTGTCTCTGTTTCTGTTTCTATCTTTGTCTCTATCCGTGTCTATCTCTCTTTCACTCTCTATATCTTTGCACCTATTAATGTCTCACTCTTTCTCTTCTGTTGTTTCTGTCTGTCTGTCTATGTCTCTGTCTCTCTGTATCTCTCTTAGCCTACTCTCTATTGTCAATTTGACAATTGATGAGAAAATCCTCCTCCATTGTCACCCGAACGTCATCTCATCCATTGTCATCTCTTGACCCATCGCGTCAACCAAATCCCAAATCTCATTCCTCATCCGTCTCATCTGCTTCAATTTCCCTCCTCACATTCTTGACGATTTGGTCATTCGCATCGGCAGACCACGAAGTTGGTCATAGCATTTTCCAGTGGTGTGACATTTGGGGCCAGAAAGTAGAGAGAGAGAGAGAGAGAGAGAGAGAGAGAGAGAGAGAGAGAGAGAGAGAGAGAGAGAGAGAGAGAGAGAGAGAGAGAGAGAGAGAGAGAGAGAGAGAGAGAGAGAGAGAGAGAGAGAGAGAGAGAGAGAGAGAGAGAGAGAGAGAGAGAGAGAGAGAGAGAGAGAGAGAGAGAGAGAGAGAGAGAGAGACAGAGACAGAGACAGAGACAGAGACAGAGACAGAGACAGAGACAGAGACAGAGACAGAGACAGAGACAGAGACAGAGACAGAGACAGAGACAGAGACAGAGACAGAGACAGAGACAGAGACAGAGACAGACAGAGACAGAGACAGAGAGAGAGACAAGCAGAGACATAGGCAGAGATAGAGATAGAGAGACAGACAGACAGAGACGCCGAGAGAGACAGAGTGAGACAAGCAGCGACAAAGGCAGAGATATAGACAGACAAAACAGACAGAGTATTCACCGAGACAGACAGAGACAAACAGAGACAAAGGCAGAGATAGAGAGACAGAAAGGCAGACAAAGACACCGAGAGATAAAGAGTGAGACAAGCAGAGACAAGGCAGAGATAGAGATAGAGAGACAGACAGACAGAGACGCCGAGAGAGACAGAGTGAGACAAGCAGAGACAAGGCAGAGATAGAGATAGAGAGACAGACAGACAGAGACACCGAGAGAGACAGAGTGAGACAAGCAGAGATGAAGGCAGATATAGAGACAGACAGAGACAAGCAGAGATCTACACCGAAAGATACAGACAGAGACAGACAGATACAAGGAGAGACAAAGGCAGAGAAAGAGACAGAGACAGGCAGACCGCGAGAAAGAGACAGACATACAGAGACATACACCGAGAGAGAGAGACAGAGACAGAGAGAGAAAGTGTGGACACATCCGGGCAACGCAATCGGTCACTTGAGCCAGATTCCTGCGTCATCAATATCCGTTGTCGTCTGCTTCGACTGCGTGGCGGGAATTCTTCTGGCGAATTGCCACAATTAGGGTCGATTGGGACGATGGATGGCGCTAACGGAGCAACTGTTTAAATCGGTCGTTGATCGGAATGAAAGATGCGGATGAGGAGAGTGGCAGAGGAGGATGGAGAAGTGGATGGAAAAGTGGTTGGAAGAGATGAGGAAGAAGTGGAGAAGCGGGAAGAAAAGAGCGAAGAATTTACTGAATTTGAGGTTATGAATAACTGTGAAAATAAGTCGGTTTGTATACGTTGTGACATGTCGCGACATGAAGATAAGTTAGTCGCTAGGAGGTGACGCATCATGACACATTCCGACTTATTACGAATACTGTCGAAGTTGTCCGAATGTAGGGGAACAGTACCACTACTATAACTACTATAACTACTTAAACCATTATTATTATGCATTTATTAAGTGCCTTCTATTGACCAAGCATCAATCGATGGCGCTGAGCAATTGTGAGTGAATGTCTTGCTCAGAGTCCCTACACAGTAACCGTCTCAGGTGAAGAGTCTCGAATACATGCTCTCCGCGTTACAAGGCGATAGCTCTAACCAATCGGCTGCCATGTCCCACTATGTGCATTCAACATCCATTCAATTAACAGTGTCAAAAGAGAGCAGCGTTGTAACGAATCGCCAACCGTGTCCCACAAAAGACTGAGAATACAGTTTTCTTATTTCCAGGTCACCTGCACCAGGGCGAGTACTGCGACACGGAGGTGTTTCGCGCCGAATGCCCCGAGGGGGAGGTCATCCTTCTGGAGAAGGCCCGTTACGGTCGAATGAAGATCGGGAGATGCGTTGAGATAGACCTCGGCTACATCGGCTGCTCCACTGACGTCATCCAGACAGCTGACAGACGATGCTCTGGGAAGCGCGTCTGTGAGATTCGAATCCCGGACGCTGAGTTCGAAAGCTTCAGACCTTGTCTGAAGGAACTGAAGACGTATCTGGAAGCCAGTTACCACTGCGTACGAGGTCAGTCAGTCAGTCAGTCACACAGTGAGTCAGTGAGTCAGTGAGTCAGTGAGTCAGTGAGTCAGTTAGTCAGTCAGTCAGTCAGTCAGTCAGTCAGACAGTCAGACAGTCAGTCAGTCAGTCAGTCAGTCAGTCATTTCTTATCATACTCATTATAATTATTCGAGTCCCATAGGCGGACATGCTTTGTAGGCTGCAATTTGCGCCGTGTATTGCAGGCTGTCTGTTCTGTTAGTAGTTAAGATTTATCGCATAACATGTACTTGTACAGCGCAGTGCGTTTGCAGGCGCTTAATTAAAGAATAAATATTATTATTATTATTATTATTATTATTATTATTAATTGCATGACTCTTGCTAATGAATTAGCTAATGAAATGAATATAATATGATATACGATGATATGATATATGATTTGATGTGAATTGTTTCTGTATCATACGATGCAATACATATATTATATTCTGCAAAGCAAGATCAATAAAATACAACATTACACGATATGATGAATTTTTAGTGGCCAAATATTACAGTAACCTAATTAAAATTTGTTTATTTGCAAAATCTACAGACATGCTTACTATTGGAAGTTAAAATATGAGTAATTTATATGCATCACTAACTGACTGTAGTTAAAAATAGAAGTAACTTGTATGCATGACTTACTATTTGTAGTTAAAAAATCGAAGTTTGTTGTATGCAGTCTTAATGCTCTCAGTTAAAAACAGAATTAATTTGTACGCATGACGTCATCGTTTGTTCTCTTCGCACGCAGTTGAAACCGTGACGACGGATTACTGCAAAGTCCACGACCACCTCAACGTGACGTCATCGCCGTCCGGCTACATAGCGAGCATCGTGACGTCAGACACGCCCCACTGCGACGGCAGTAGTCACCCGTGGGTGATAACAGCCCAACGGGGTCAGCAGGTCAACCTCACCCTCTACGACTTCGGCCTTGACCGGGTACTAGCCACGCACTCGACAAACCGTGGGGGTAACAACACACAATTGCGAGGGGTGATCGGCCAGACAACCCTGCCACCAGCTTCAACCGTACCCTGCACCCAGTATGGACTGATTGAGGACAGTGAATACGATAAACCGATTCCCTTATGTAGCGCCAATCGAAGAGTTCACGCCATCTACCGGTCGAGGGGAAACGTCGTCAAAATCTGGGCAACAGCAGGATCAGCTCCAACGGATCTCAAGCGATTTGTCATCCACTATTCAGGTTAGGCTATTATTATTATTATTATTATTATTATTATTATAACCAACAAACTCATATGCAGACGAATTGCTAACTGTATTATTATTATTATTATTATTATTATTATTATCATTATTATTATTATTATTATTATTATTATTATTATTATTATTATTATTATTATTATTATTATTATTATTATGCCAAGGTTCTGTTCACTCATAAAATCGAGTTCCACGCCGCTGCCTCCGTTAAGAAGGCGATGGATATCGACGGCTTTGTTGTTCTTTGGCTCCGGGCAGCTTTGACATGGCGCCTTGGAAAGCCACTGCGTTGAAACGCTGCACCATCACCGATAGGCTCTTGAATAGGAAGTTTGTTTCGCGGGAGTCATCGGTGGTTTTCGACAGCCGGCGACCAATTTCCGATAGAAAGGCGAGGCCCTCTCTGTTAAGGGGACCGAAGGTTTCCACAGCTACAGGTATGAAGATGTATCGCTTCTGTAGCTCAGAGTATTTGATGTACTTTCTCGCGGCAGCCACCTCCGCCGCCCCTCCTGCCGTGGCCGCCGTTGCTGTGATGTAAGAGGCGGCCACCGTGTCCACCACCGTCGCGTCCCACAATAGGGACAGCCCGTCGCTCCACGGTATTAGGGTCTGGCCATCCGGTCTCTTACCATCCGACCTGGATAAGCCGGACGGCTCCTTGACTGCCGGGGTGCCGGCTCTGTTGAGGCTGCGGTGGATGAGGTCGTTGATGTTGCTATGCCTAGCTTGTCGGCCGAACCCCAGTGAGCACGACAGCCCATGCGCGCCTCTGGACGAGACGTTGGCGCCGCATGCGCATTTGTGCGGTTCGCAGATTGCCAGACCCAATCGTAGACCGACCGCCACCCTCATGGTCTCGTCATCCAGTCTGAGGCCGCGAGCAGCGATCGGGAGGGCGTGTAGCCAGTCCGAGGCGTGCGGTGACTGCGAGGCCTTCAGTCTCGCCTGGTCGTAGGGGTCAAGAAGTTTATCCTCGAGCGCCGAGAGGGCTGCGTGTAGTAGGGGACTGTCCCAGTGTGCCTGTCCGCGCCCGGTCGTGACCGTCGGGATCGGGACCCCAGAAAGCTGAAGCCAGGTAGTCTTCGCCGAGTCATGTGCCGCGTCGGGGGTCACCGAAATAGTACCCAAGATGAGGGACTGGGTTTGGAGGGTGCCCGCGGCCGAAGCCAAGAAGGCGGGAAGTGCCAGCGAGGACACCCTCCTTACTCCCAATCCACCCATCCTAATCGGAAGAGAGGCTTGAGACCACTGGTCGTCGATCATCGTGACGTTAAGCATCCGGCCGACTCCTGCCCGTAGCAGCTCATCATAAACTCCCAGGAGCGGTTGATCGTGGCAGGGGGTGCTTCTCAATATGTGCATGAGCCTCGGCGATCCGAGGGAGCATCTGAGTATCAGCAGAGCACCCTGTCTGTCGATGTGTTGGAGTTTGTCGAGCGCCCTCCTGAGGTTGGCCACGCAGGTGTCGAGGGTAGAGGAGAGGGCCTCCGTTGATGAAAGCGGGGCCCCTAGGAGTGTGGCTGTTGATGGGCTCACGCGGACAAACTGCATCAGGGCGTTCTCGGCGCTGATCCCGGAGCCCGCGGTGATAAGTTCGCACTTGGCGCGGTTGAGCGAGAGGCCCAGGACTGAGCAACCTCTCTCGATTACATCCACGTCCGCTTCCACCCCGTCAGGACTGCCGCCCAAGGTGAGGTCGTCCAGATATCCGAAGGCCAGGGGAGATTCTAGCCTGGCCAGAATCGGCTGGAGTGGTAAGCAGAAAAGCAGGGGCCCGAGGGGATCCCCCTGCTGTGCGCCTTCTTGCGAGAGAATGGTGAATCGGCCGAATTGGAGGAACGAGGGCTCGGCGTAGGCTAGGTTGCAGTACGCGGCCAGTTCCGGAATAATCTCGGTGACCGATGCCAACATGCTGTCCCGGTGTAGGCTGTTGAATGCATTTGATAGGTCCAACTTGACTATTATAGATTCCGAGCTCATGTTGGCCAGAAAACGTCTGGTGGCGTGGATCGCCGCCTCGCAACCCCCGGGGACGCCCACTCCCAACTGTCTGGGGCACAGGTACGGTGTAATCCTCGGAATGGCGTGTGCGTTGGCGCATTTTGAGGCCAATCTGCGCCATACGTATCCAATTGCTATCGGTCTCAGGCCGCCAGAATTTTTACGCAAAGCAAAGAGCGTGCCACCGAACAGGACGGAGCGCATCTCCTGCGGGCAGGTGCCGGCGAGTAAAAGATTGACGAGCGCCGTCAGCGCCCCAAGCAAACCGGGCCCCGCATCCGGATCGCCCGTTAGTTCCGTCACGTGTTGGGGTCTTAGGCCGTCCGGACCCCCTGATGAACCCATCGGGAAGGAGCGAAGCATAGTCCGTATTTCCGTCTCGGTGGTCTGGAGAGGCGTCGAGGTCGGGCAGAGGGTGACTGGACGGTCGAGCGGTGGAGCCGGATGTTTCTGACGCAGAAGCTCCAATGTTTCGTCGTTGATGGGTGCAGGAACGTCATCTGAGCAGATTATTCGGGCCGCCGCAGTGATGTTTCCGTCCTCCAGCTTTGCGGCTACCGCCGCAGCCAACGCCTCACCCGAGTTCAAGGTCGAAGGCTTGCGCTGATTGGAGGTTTCCTCGGGCGGCGAGGAGAGGGTCTCATCTATGCTTAGCCATCTGTCGTGGAAGCAGTCGACGCGTCTTTTGACCTGCTGTGTGAGGTTGCGGCGCCGACCACCTCTCAATGGCACCTCCAAAATCCCAGCTCCGAAAACTAGTAGGCGTCGCCAATTATCAAGTTTCTGTGGGTCCAGTAGGATGGATTCGATGATTTCGGTGAGGAGGCGGCCAACGCACGACCTGGCACCTCTGGGTATATGCCTGAGCAAGCCCCTCGGAAGGTTAGGATGTCCTGTTGTTCTCGTGGCCTCTGGTGCATCGGGCAATGGAGCACACGATGGTTTTGCAGCTATGTGTATTCTCTTAGTGGTGAGATTAGGTTCGTCCGCTGACAGCCCCGGTGAGGGAGCGATCTGTCCGCTCGCGGTGGAAATGGATTGCGTTGCGGACGCAGGTTTTGTAGGGCCGAACGCGGGGGGTTGGTCAGAGCCCGGACACGGGGCGGATCGAGGACCGTGCCGATGAATCGATCCATCAGAGGAATGAGTCTTAAAGGATAACCAACACACCCTGCAAACGCCCTTCCCTTTACATGGTTTTTGACTCATTCGCGATTACGTGAGATTTATCGGTTTTCGGATTGTTTACAGCATGGTGTAAGAG
>OY744608.1:70316876-70334376 GCA_963556255.1 Allolobophora icterica
TACGTCAGTTTGCATATCATTACACAGTGGTTACACTTTACGATCGATTACGTTGCGTCATTATAATGTAATGAGCTACTGATCGCGGTTACTGAGATGGTAATGTATTCATAGATGTATACACTGGACACGGAAGCCGATTGGCTGTGGACCGATCGTCTTGTAAGTTGTAACACGGAGAGTACGGGTTCGATCCTCATCCTCGTCTGAGGCGGTTATTGTGTAGGGACGTTGAGCAAGTCCTTCACTCACAATTGCTCAGCGCCATCGATTGATGCTTCGTCTTTAGATAGTGGCGCATAATAAATGCATAAAAATAGACACCCGTGATCCACGACATCTAGGTACTAGCCGCCATGATCCAGCCAGACACACACATACACGCAGACACACAGACACACCTACACACATGCATACAAACAAACAGACAGACACACAGACAGACACACATACACGCAGACAGACACACACACACATGCACAGACAGACACACACATACACACGTGCATACACAGATACACGCAGACACATACACACATACATGCACACAGACACAGATACATACACACAGACACACTTACACACTATGTAAGTGTCTATGTCAAAGAGATATCCATCGAAAGAGACTCGACTGTTTCGTGGTTTCGTTAATGATCGGCGTTTATTTTGTTTTGCTATCGCAACGTAATTGGTCGACCTTTGAATCACTTCCCCCCTCAGCAGAAAATTCCCTTTAATCCTTTCGTCGAGAGTTTCTACGTCAAAGACATTCGTGGGGCATGGGGCAGAGGAGATCTAATCCTCATCATCGTCATCATCATCATCACCTTCTTCTTCGATGTTCAACCCTGAAGCAGCAAATATAATGTCTGCCTCGAGTTAAGGCTGGACCATCATTCTTAATTAGGTCAATAAGGCTTCAGCAATTAGTACCAGACAGACAGACAGACACACACACACACACACACAGACAGACACAGACAAGGAGACAGAGACAAGGAGACAGAGACATAGAGACAGACAGAGATTGAGACAAGGAGAAAGCGACAGAGAGAGATGCATGGAGAGACATAGAGGGACAGGCTGAGAGACATCAATAGAGACAGAGACAGAGACAGACAAAGAGATAAAGACAGAAAGAGAGAGAGAAAGAGAGAGAGAAAGAGAAAGAAAGATAGAGAGGAAGAGAAAAGGAAAGAGAGAGAGCAAGAAAGAGAGACAGAGAGAGACAGAGACAGAGAGACAGAGGCAGAGAGGGCTCTGTTGAGCTGATGTTGTCTGTATAAAAGACTCGTGATTGGCTGCAGAGACCGTCTTCTCATTTCCTGTCCAACTTCCGGTCTTTTTGCGATGAAATTGGCCACCGATGATAATCTAAACAATAAGAACAATGTTCTTCTGTCTTGCAATGAACAGCATCTCTCGCGCCAAAGACATCGGTGCCTGCGAGGAATGCTGCCTCCGCAGCCGAAACAGCGCCAGATACGGAGGCTGAATCGCCGACTCTGCCTTATGGTAAGCATCCTGCTGGGCACCGGTTTCAGGGAGAATTAGATGAGGTAATTAGCAGCAGAGGTTGGCTTAATTAGTTTTAAAATAACTATGACGTCCACAGCATTAGAGGGGAGTCTTATAGGACCACCTGCTATCGTTGTATCTCTGTCTCTGTCTCTGTCTCTGTCTGTCTGTCTCTCTCTGTCTCTATCTATCTATCTATCTATCTATCTATCTATCTATCTATCTATCTATCTATCTATCTATCTATCTATCTATCTATCTATCTATTTATTCATCTGTCTGTCTGTCTGTCTGTCTGTCTGTCTGTCTGTCTGTCTGTCTGTCTGTCTGTCTGTCTGTCTATCTATTCATCTGTCTGTCTGTCTGTCTGTCTGTCTGTCTGTCTGTCTGTTCGTCTGTCTGTCCGTCTGCCTGTCCGTCTGCCTGTCTGTCTGTCTATCTGTCTCTGAGTCCATCTATCTCTCTGTGTCTGTGTCTGTGTCTGTCTGTCTGTCTGTCTGTCTGTCTGTCTGTCTGTCTGTCTGTCTGTCTCTCTCTCTCTCTCTCTCTCTCTCTCTCTGTATCTCTGTCTGTCTTGCTGTTTGTCTGTCTATCTCTTTTTTTGTTGATGATGATGATGCCGATGATAACGACGACTAAATATGTCGATGACTATGATGATGTTTGTTTCCAAAGAGAAAGTCAAGGATAAGATATTAAAATGGGTTCATTGCAAGAGCGTAACAATACGAGAATTCAGCAATAACGATTACAGTTGGGGAAGTTGGTCGCTAGCCAATAGATCAGGTCAGCCAGATTTCAGGTAATAGGTCAGTTCAACCAGAATTCAGGTAATAGGTCAGTTCAACCAGAATTCAGGTAATAGGTCAGTTCAACCAGAATTCAGGTAATAGGTCAGTTCAACCAGAATTCAGGTAATAGGTCAGTTCAACCAGAATTCAGGTAATAGGTCAGTTCAACCAGAATTCAGGTAATAGGTCAGTTCAACCAGAATTCAGGTAATAGGTCAGTTCAACCAGAATTCAGGTAATAGGTCAGTTCAACCAGAATTCAGGTAATAGGTCAGTTCAACCAGAATTCAGGTAATAGGTCAGTTCAACCAGAATTCAGGTAATAGGTCAGTTCAACCAGAATTCAGGTAATAGGTCAGTTCAACCAGAATTCAGGTAATAGGTCAGTTCAACCAGAATTCAGGTAATAGGTCAGTTCAACCAGAATTCAGGTAATAGGTCAGTTCAACCAGAATTCAGGTAATAGGTCAGTTCAACCAGAATTCAGGTAATAGGTCAGTTCAACCAGAATTCAGGTAATAGGTCAGGTCAACCAGAATTCAGCTTCTAGGCATGGTCAGCCAGAAGTCAGCCAATAGTTCAGGTCAACCAGAAGTCAGCCAATAGTTCAGGTCAACCAGAAGTTAGCCAGTGGGTCAGGTAAGCCAGAAATCAGCCAATAGATCAGGTCAACCAGAAGTCAGCCAATAGGTCAGGTCAACCAGAAGTCAGCCAATAGGTCAGGTCAACCAAAGTCAGCCAATAGTTCAGGTCAACCAGAAGTTAGCCAGTGGGTCAGGTAAGCCAGAAATCAGCCAATAGATCAGGTCAACCAGAAGTCAGCCAATAGTTCAGGTCAACCAGAAGTTAGCCAGTGGGTCAGGTAAGCCAGAAATCAGTCAATAGATCAGGTCAACCAGAAGTCAGCCAATAGGTCATGTCTAGGGGCCTACCAGAAGTCAGCCACTATGTCAGGTCAACGAGAAGTCAGCCAATATGTCAGGTCAACCAGAAGTCAGTCTATAGGTCAGGTCAACCAGAAGTCAGCCAATATGTCAGGTCAACCAGAAGTCAGTCTATAGGTCAGGTCAACCAGAAGTCAGTCTATAGGTCAGGTCAACCTGAAGTCAGTCAATCTTTAAAAAACGGTACTTGCGTTCAGCGTAATTGAAACTCACTTAACACGATTGTTCGTTTAGACACGAAATATGGCAATTATTCAAACAGAACAATTAATTGGTAAACATCAGATCCCATGACAATTACACAACTAGAAAAACCCTTTGGATTTCAATCAACCTTAGTCTTTAAAGCTGCAAAGGCCATTGTAATTACAATTGAACACTCATAGGCCTATAACAAAGCGCACACTAATTCAAAGCCACATGACGTTAGATGTCGTTAAGAACCAGAATAATGCTTCAGTTAGCAAAACAATGCGCTCTTAATGTGCGTTACAGAAACGTATTTAGTGAAGCGTGCAATTGGAAGGAACCGACGCGCATGACTGAGTGGCTACGGTTCGCTGAATAATTTACAGTGGTGCATGTCCGAGGCAGTTTCTTAGAGAAAG
Organism: Allolobophora icterica; assembly: GCA_963556255.1. Lineage (NCBI taxonomy): Eukaryota > Metazoa > Annelida > Clitellata > Crassiclitellata > Lumbricidae > Allolobophora > Allolobophora icterica. Next base: position 70,320,738 of record OY744608.1, read on the forward strand.
CTCTTAATAATTATATGACGGCGCCTTGCTCATGAAATATGGAATGGATGTCAAGTAGAAAACCGAAGGATATAGATCGCTTTGCATGCTCCACGCGACTCCAATAAAACGACTTCAATAAATTTAGAACTGGCTTCAAACTATGCCCTATAGAGTAAAGAGTGTTGGATTTTGACTGGCTCTCGCAAAACTGGTCAAGGAATGGGTTTTTAAGTGTTTAAACCAGAATCTCTTTGCAATTCTGATTTTTAAATTGCTGAATGGTTTAAGGTTTTAGGCATACTTCTCAGGAAGCTGATTGGCTGTAGTTTCATAATTCAGTCGGCTGATTGGCTGTAATGTGGTCTTCGAAGCTGCTGATTGGCTGAAGTTGTGACTTTTAGTTTTTCGATAGACTTTAGTTCGGACTTTCAATTTGTTGATTGGCTGTTGTTCTGACGTTCACGTTGTCTGACTGGTTGAAGATCTGACGTTTCTTCTCCTAATTGGTTGAAGATCTGACGTCTCTTCTCCTGATTGGTTGAAGATCTGACGTGTCTTCTCCTGATTGGTTGTAGTTCTGACGTTTATTCTCCTGATTGGTTGTAGTTCTGACGTTTATTCTCCTGATTGGTTGTAGTTCTGACGTTTATTCTCCTGATTGGTTGTAGTTCTGACGTTTATTCTCCTGATTGGTTGTAGTTCTGACGTTTATTCTCCTGATTGGTTGTAGTTCTGACGTTTATTCTCCTGATTGGTTGTAGTTCTGACGTTTATTCTCCTGATTGGTTGTAGTTCTGACGTTTATTCTCCTGATTGGTTGTAGTTCTGACGTTTATTCTCCTGATTGGTTGTAGTTCTGACGTTTATTCTCCTGATTGGTTGTAGTTCTGACGTTTATTCTCCTGATTGGTTGTAGTTCTGACGTTTATTCTCCTGATTGGTTGTAGTTCTGACGTTTATTCTCCTGATTGGTTGTAGTTCTGACGTTTATTCTCCTGATTGGTTGTAGTTCTGACGTTTATTCTCCTGATTGGTTCTGCTGTCATCGTTTTTGCCGTCACACTGATCGTCTGCATCGTTCGATGTCACAGGTAGAGGAGAATTAATTTTAAAATGCATTTAAAAGAACCTCATTTTCTTTTATTTACCTCTGTAACCTACGCACATCTTTTCACAATAATTGTGTCTAGCTTAAACCTTCTCAAAGACAGTTCAAGTTGTAGTTTTAGACGGCAACCCATGATTACGATTACGATTACCATTGTCAAGTTATCAGGGAAAGGCTTCAAGTGAATTTGCCGATACGGTGCGGTACAACTTTTGTCGTGAAGAATTTCTGCCTATGGAAAAACAAGTGACTTCTTTCGTTCCAACATTCAGTGTTACCGTCGACCCAACCTTTAGTTTTTTTCCAATTATGCTGGTTTAATGTATGTATGATAATTGTGATTATCGTGTCGTCTTTGGAGATTTGTATAGCGCCGCTGGCAGTTGAGGCCACTCAGTAGCGCTCCCAGTGCGAAGGCCTCGAGAGAAGAAAAAGGTTTTTAAGCATGGAAGAGATTCAGAAAGTAAGGTTACCCGTAGAGATTTAGTTAGTGAGCTACGGCTTAGCTACCCACGCGCTGTTATAAGAAAGATAATTAGCGTCGCCCTCCTCCTTTATGCAGAATTGGACTGGCTCTACCAGAGTACGAGCAATGGCAGAGTTCGAGCGATTAAACTGTTACTGTCTAACGACCTGTCAAGGGACAATTATAAAACTTGATTGAGATTCAGAAGTACACATATTTATATATAGCTCTGCTGTACCACGTTTTAAAGGTGTCGAGAGAGCCTAACATTTCAGCTCTATCCAATATTTTCTGTCAGTCAGAGCCCTCGAATCTGACCTTACCATACAAATATTGATTGTAGACATCGTCAGTTGAAGCGTAGCGACACCGTTGTCCTTCGTAAGCGTCAGAAGGAAGCGGACTCCGCTTTGGCTATAGCGGCGGCCGCAAACGAAGGCGACAAGTCCTGCCACCTGGCGAATGCGACGAACACTACGGCCGTCACGGAGCCGTTGATGGGTTTTCGCCAGCAGCGCCACCCAGTGAAAGTCAACGGAAACGACTATGAGCACATCTGGCAGTCGACCCTCCTTCAGCAACAGCAGCAGGCGACAACCCCCAACGGGGCTCTGGCCCCACAGGTCACGTGCAAGACATTCAAACCGGATAACCCTCGGCCGATTGGGTCAGCGGCTGAGAGGAGACTTTACTCGCCAGAGGGACATACACTAACTGACGTCTAGTAACTCTACCTACTGGGACAAGGCATACATTATTAATTATTATTATTATCAACAGTCCCTCTTATACATTGTTATATTCAATATTATGTATTCAAAAGATTCAATATATATATATATTTATTTATTTATTTATTGGTCTATAATTACAGTCAATATAAATGTTGATATATAAATTATAACATTATATATTCAGTGTATCTAGTATATATTCAAGTATCAAAACATATAATATATATATATTAATATATTGAATATACATCATGCACGCATTTGTATGTGTGTATGTATGTATGCATGCGTTTATGTATGAATATGTATGTGTACATGTATGTATGTATAAGAATCAATTCTGTATGTCCTGATGCATGAACCTTCTGGAAATTCACGGAGCGTGCTCCGTCCGTTCCAAGTGCGCACACGGACCGAGCGTATCCGAGTTGCAGTTCGGAGTAAAGATTCGATACGGAATGGATGAAAGCGTCGATTTCCGCTCTGAGGAATAGACGATCATAATATTCATATTCATATTCGTAACCAGGCATCGTGTATTTCCAAGCTGTACAAAGTTTATTTTGTTGAAATAAATGGAAAATATTAATCGAAGAATTGTATTCCATTCACCCCGTTACTGGTAAGTGTCCTGTGCTGTTAATCGAGGGGCCGGAGGTTCGAATCTTCCAAGAGCAGAAAGATATTTCAGAATTCTGCTTCATTCTGCTATGATCGTAGTGCTTGCGGGAAGATCAGGCGGTAAGGATAGATAGGGTAGAGAGGGGCAAGACGCCCCTTTAAATGTTTTTGCTAATTTACAGCGTATACCAGCAGTTTAATCATGATGTTATTGTAAGGTACATGGGGGAGTTTTGCCCCATTTGAATTTTCGGAAAATCTGTGTGACTATTAAAGCTTAAATGCACTACTTAATGTACACTTTAAATAGGCCTATGCAGTGTAGCCTACATGCCTCTGGTCTTTTTCTCATCATTCTAGAATTACGCAGTAGTCGGTCAACATGAACGGGAAATTGTGAATCGCCTAGGCCCTATAGTTTTCTTTTTCTCACAATAACACGCTATTTAGAGCGAATTCAGAAGAGTCGAAATTTCTGTAAATCTTCCAGAAAAACCATAATAGTTAGGCCGTGGAATTTTTTCCTACTAAAATATCGACCACATAGAAAAGTTGACACAGTTTAAGCTGAGCTTTCGCGAGGCAGTCCTGCAGACAGCTGGTCAATTGATATAGGCCTAACCATAGTTGAGATATCTGTTTCTTCCCTACCAGTTTCCATGGTGATCCCAGGCGTCTCATGGTATTCTCATTTTAGAATTATGCAGTAATCGGCCAAGATGAACGGGGAAATTGACCCTTAATCGTATAGGCCTATAGCTTTCTCTTCTGATCATAATAATTATGCTGATTTTTTAGCGAATTCACGGCGTTAGAAATTTGGTTAAATTTTCAAGAAAAAACCACGATGGTTTGTTAGTGCAGGGAGTTTTCCTACTAAAAAATCGACCTTTTGGAAAACTTATAGTTTAAGCTTAGGCGAAACACAGTCCCTCAATGCGAAACAGAATTCCGTGAACTGGTGCCAGGTCTCAACCGCCAAGTGCACCCAGTCTGGACTGACAGAAGACTATAGATACGACTGTTAATTGAGGTACTTTCACCCCAGTCCACCTATAGCGACTGAGAGATTCCTCCAGGCCCAATATAAATGGCCAAATGTGGAGATATGCAGGTGCCGCGTTCCCAAACATCAACTCGAGCCCGTCGAGCCGTCTCGTGTATTGAACCATCTTCCTGGGACAGTCTTCCATTGCATTTACGCTCTGTTGCACTCGGGCAAGTGCTGCAAACATTCTCAAATTGTCTTAAAACGATGCACTTGATTAGATAAGTCAGATATCCAGCGATTTTGTGAGGTACTTAAAAGGCGCTACATAAGTGCCCTGATACTTCTTCTCTTCTCTCCCTTCCGTCAGGCGTGCGCCGACGATGATGCCTCAAAATACAGTGTGAGGTCTCTATTAAGATGCGTCATCATTTGAGGTTTCTTGGTCCATTACCAGGTGGTGACCATTCCTCTCTTGGCAGGGTAAGGAGGCCGGTGGGTCCTTTGCAGACCTCTTTCGCCCTGAGGTGTCCTTCCAACGTTGGCCAGCTGTTCGGGGTTCATGGTGAGCATGTCCACCTCACGTAACGCCCTAGGTGGTTCTTCGGCCAAGGCCTTCACCACTGATGGCATAGCCTCACCAGGCAATCCCGTACTTGGCTGTTCACCCCCCCCCCACCACGGTGAGGTGCAGGTAGGGCTTTGGGGGGGCCTGATACTTACGTACTCACATATGACAAACCGTACAGTGTGAGGTCTTCAACTGTAGGGGTCGCTCCTTCCCTGGAAGCAGGAGTGACACGCTCAAGGTATAGGCCCTAGCAGTTTCGTCGCAAGTGCGTAACAGCACTGCCACCAACAGCAGATGTCTACATATTTTAGTACATAATTATAATAATTTTACGTTAATATTCATTATAATATAATTATAATTTTACACTTTTTCATTACACATAAATGCAATTAAAATAATTACATAAATTCAATTATGCATAATTATCATAATTACATCTGTATTCATTGTATATAGTTATCATAATTACATATTTATTTATTGTATACAATTATCATAATTACACATATTCAATGAGATACAGAAATATAATATCATATAATGTATGTTCATTATACATAATAACAATAATTACATATTATATTCATTATGTATGTTCTTTTATTGTCTGGAATTTGTCGCTTTGTAGTTCAGAGACGTTGTCCGATTAAACATAATTAATGGCCGCCAATTATCGTATCTAGTAATTAATTTATAAGGCGCCTCTAGCAGTATAAACCATTCCGAGGCGCCCTCAGAGCAGGAGCCCCTGGAAATAGAAACGTTTTGAGTGAGAGAAAATGCCGGTATATGTAACTTTTAAAAAGGCGAATAAGTACATTATAAAAGAAAGGTTAACGGCCATAGACCAACCTGTTATCCTAGAAAGTTCAGAAGCCCACCTGCGAACCTATAGAAAGTTCATCAGACCCACCTACGAGTCAAGAAAATTTAGAAACCAACCTGTGAAGCTATGAAAAGTTCATAGGACACACCTATATGAAGCTAAAATGTTTAGAAAATCCGCCTGTGAACCTATAGAAAGTTTATCAAACCAAACTTCGAACAAAGAAAATTAAGAAACCCATCTGTTAAATTAGAAAGTTCAGAAACCAACCTGTGAAGCTATGGAAAAGTCACAGGACACACCTACATGAAGCTAAAAAACTTAAGAAACCCACCTGTGAACCTAGGAAGGTCAGAATTCCCACCTGTGAACCTAGGATGGTCAGAATTCCCACCTGTGAACCTAGTAAGGCCAGAAATTCCCACCTGTGAACCTAGGAAGGTCAGAATTCCCACTTGTGAACCTAGGAAGGTCAGAATTCCCACTTGTGAACCTAGGAAGGTCAGAATTCCCACCTGTGAACCTAGGAAGATCAGATGACCGAAGTCAGCTGAAACGTTCAATTGATTTACATCAATATCAATCGATCAACGGTTGACATACATACCGGTACATACAGTTGATGATAACCTATTTTCAACTCTATTACACGCATCTAGTTATTGCTGGAAATAAAACGTCGACTATGACTACGGCTAAGATATCAATAGCGACGAACAGAGTCACAACAGCAATAGTTGCATAAGATAAATAGATAGCATAGGCTCAGTCAAACACGTCTGGCCAACTTTCACGAACTCAGCAACACACAGGACACATAGCATTCCTCCATACTGTCGACACGTTCTAAAATGTTACAATAATCGTCGTACACTCTGTGAGCTCACAGCTTCCATCATTACTTAAAAACGATTAAATTTGCTCCAGTATTGAACTCTCATGCTCGCCTGTAAACGTTAAAGTAAATGTACACGGTTTTCTATATATAAAATATAAAATGTATACATTATATATGTGTAATTGTGTATACATAAATATATAGCGACCATATGACATCGACCCTGCTCAACTTTCAGTGAATTCATTGGGTGAGATACTTCACCACCGCTGCCCGTTTGAATGGGTGCCACGCCATTTAAGGTCCCATAAAGGACTCACATTCCCACATGGGACCCGTACATAACCCATATCGTCCCATCAAATGCCCATGGAAATGCTGACATTGACATTTATTTCTTAAACAGAAATTCGTCGCTTTTCGCTTTTCACATCGACAATAATTATAGAAATTCTTCAATTCAATGTCGTAAGTCAAACGAAGAATCGTGCTAAACATTTCCACGCAGTTCTCAAATATATTTCCGCAAAATCCAACCGATGTCAAAACCGGTAACAATTTCTGATTTGTGCCTGTACAAAGAGCACTGGTAGCCAACATTCATACACATTCATAGTTTAAACACACAGGACAACAATAATAATATCAAGTATTGTCTTAAAAATTATGGAATACCTACAGCTAAACTACTGTCTCTCATCACACAGCGTAAGTCTTACCTGGGCAAGTTTAAGTCAGAACTGCATTCAACCTTCGATCATAGAAACCACAACACATGCTTCGATCACTTACAGCTCAATCACCTTGTCTGCCCAAATTAAAACAACAACAAAAGGAATGAAACTACATAATATCACATATTTCAACATCAGCGAGTACTGAGTAGTCAAACGAAAACCAATAGTTCCGGCCGAAAAGTTTATACATCTTGTGTTTGCAAAAATTTCAAGAAAATGCATAAAATAACAACGTAGTTCAAATAAGAAAAACAAAAGTAATTTAAAACTTGTAAAAAAACAGATGCTGTTGAACTTATGCTTCCAGTTTGCGCAATTAAACTGGAGTTTGCACAATCGAATAGAAGTGAGATAAGCTCTCTTCACTTGTTAGTCAAGGGCTAGCCTGAAATATCTGCATCACTGTACATAACTGGGCGCTCATTGCTGCAAGATAAATGCTATCGAGAAGAGGGTCCACTGACTTAACTCAAACAGCAAAAGAAAAGCGATTAAAAGCAATAGGTTTAAAAAATCTGAGTTCCAGCCTGTTGCTTTACTTTCCGTAGCTTTGCTTCATTTAACACAAACGTTTGCTTTTAAAGCACCTGTGAGATTTAGAATGTTTAACTTAAGTAGCTTCTGTACAGAGGCGGCGATCTTGTTTGACAGGTGGTGGACACGGGACACTTTTGAACTGATCTGGTCAAAAGAGAAGTCAAATTTGTAACCTTTTGGCGTTTCTTCCAAATTCGAGGGACAACTGCATACTGTGTCCCCCCACGGTTAAAGGTTGGGTCTTGTTCCCCTCGACTCTCCCGGGATCGCCGCCTCTGCTTCTGTATATCTACAACTTTCTCTCTTACCAATACCTACAAACTGCACACACGGCTAATAACTTATGCAGTAATGTAATATCTGTTGAGAACTTGGAGGGCAGCAGATGATCAGCTACAATGAATGTCACACTAAGAGATTGTGGCAGTTGACCAGCACCTGTTGGAATGTCTGCGAATCTGCAATTGCAACTGCACATTTAAAGGGCATAATTATCAAAGCAGAAACATACCAGCATTGCTCGCAACCTGACAATAGGAACCCACGATTAGGTAGAACTGTTTTCAAGCGTTTGCGCAGGAGTGGTGAAAAATGCTACGGTTTTTAGACAACCGATTCCAGAAAGAACCGCAGGACTCCAACTTGAAATGGAAGTAACGTAAGATAACATATCATTATCAAAGCATGTATTAAGCATTCATTAAGCGCCACTATCTTATAACCAAGCATCAGTCGATGGCGCTGAGTAATTGTGAGTGAAGGCCTTGTTCAATGTCCCAACACAGTAACCGTCTCAGAGGAGAAGGCTAGAACCCGTACTCTCCACATGACAAGGCAAGCGCTCTAGCCAAATGGTTACCATGTCCCACAACTGGGTACCGTGGGACTAACATAACGCTGTAGCAAATAATCTCAAAACTAGCATCACGCAAAAATTTCGACATGAAATTCACGAGTAGTTATAATCATATCCGTAATTACACATATTATGTGGAACAGTTTGCACGAATTATTTTCAGCTTAAAAGCAATATTTTCTTAAATAGACACAAATCGGACGCACCTAAAACACATTCCCTAAATCATCAATACGCTGACCCCTCATCTTCACAGCAACGCGTAAAGAGTCATTGGCAACACGATCATTTCTAAAACGACTACAATAAGAACCGAAAAAACCGTAAAACTTACGAAGACGACAATCTTTCAAAATTGTTGGACAATGATTTCGACTTCTAAAACTGCAGGATAAACGCATCTAGCCACTAACAGACGTACCACAACATCGACAACTCAACGACGCAGGGGAGTCAGCTCGAACGGGGGTAAACAACGACCGAAAAGGGGCGCAACCCCTACAGCAGCTAGTTTCTATGCGTACGCTGTCCCACGACAAAATCTCCAATGCTGCCGGCTTTCGTTCTCTGCGTAAAATTCTAAAATGTGACGCGATCGTAATCAAGCATAGATATAATCTTCTCGCCAAGCGTGCACAAAATGAGAAATCGCCCCAAACGCAACCAACATCATCGACTGTTTCTTCACTGGACCCAACCGTTCTTCGTGCGAAGTTTCCTAGACCTTGGTCGGCTGGTCGCTGCTGCCTTTCGCAGAAGTCGGCGACTCGATGAAGATCTGAGGTGGCTTCATGAGGGTGTCTTTTTCGTTAGTCTTTTCATCTTCATCATCATCTGCTATACGGAATTTGACCGGCTGATCCGATGGCGCCGCTGTCACTGCCTTCTCTGAAGCTCCTCCCTTCCTGAAATTCACAGTCGTAAATCGTAAACTCTGAATTTCTAAGGCGCTACTTTGAAGCAAAGCGCAGGGCACCAGCTAGTTCAAGAAGGCTGCGTCGCGTCTGAGGGGCTATCTGAGATGTGAAAGGAAGATCCGAGTCTGGTTGAGAGAGAACAGAGAGGAGGAAGAGGAGTTGATAAGGCGCTTCATCGTCGTCATCACCATCATAATCATAATCATAATCATCATCATCACCTTCATAATCATAATCATCATCATCACCTTCAGAAGCATAATCATCATCATCATCGTCACCATCGTAATCATGATCATCATCAGCAGCAGAATCGTCATCATCATCATCATCACCACCATCATCGTCATCATCATCATCAACAACAACAACGACATCGTCTTCACCCTTCATCAATCTCCGTGTCCTTTGAAGTGATTTACACACACCATAAACCACCATAATTATTTCTAACCCCGACACGGCTGAACGTACCGTGAACGCGCTTGGTTTTCGCTGATATCTCCACCGCTCAGGTGACGCCAGATGGAAGTCTTGGACATTTCTTCAGAGATGTTCACCTGGTTCAGCTTCGGATCATAGGGCAACGGAGTGTTGCCAGATATCGCAATGCAAACCACCGGCTCCAGAGGAACTCCGCTTCCGTCCTCCTGTCACCAATCAACCAACACAGTCAGTCATTCTTACTACTCAATTTGAGCGCCTCAGAGCAGTCTCTCTCTCTTGAAATTGCACTACATAATTTGCATTACAATTACAAGACCCATCTGGGGCCTATCTCATACGAACGTCCAAGTGATAGCTAGGCGACGGCCCTGATCCGCTTTTCGATAGTAACTGAAAATGTGAAAATTGCATACAAGATTTTAACCATGTTGAAATGAACCTTAAATAAACTTTTATCGATATAATTATATCACACAAACTTTCCATCCTGCTCCCAGTAAATGTCTGACCCTGGCCGAATTAAACCACAATTTCAGTCTCTGTGTCAAAAGAAGCGGGTGCTGAGCGACTCACCGGAGTTTCTTCTACCTCGTTCTCCATCAGTTTCTTCGCTTTCTCTCGTTTGTGAGACTCTGGCATGATGTCATCGAGCCATTTCAACTCGTGACGAGTAAAGAGGTAATCGAGAGACTTGCGGATGAAACACATCGCCAAGACCTGCACAGAAAGATACAATTCAAACATCTGTAGACTGTTCAGCTGTACCATATTACGCAACTGGCAGAGACAAGTGATTCTGCAAAGCCTGCAGGGCTCAAGGATACCAGTCATCGGTAAAAGGTTGTCCCTTTCTGCAAGCGTTTGAAAACAATTCTTTTTGAACGTGGCAAACCAAAACCAACCCGTAATCAGGTTAATATTCAGAAGATCAGTCTGTAAGTCAGACAGACAGCCTATGGTGGCTAAGATGGGCCTGATCTCAGACGCGGCAGGATCTGGCTGAATTTAAACACTGGATTAACTGATCCTAATGTGCCCAAAATAAATAAAAACAAATAATGACAGATTTTTATGGTGCAGTTTCAGGTGAAACTCATTAGCAGAACTTCCGATCCGACAAAAGGAAACCATAGTTGAAGAAACAGTTTTCTGTTGATAAATTGATAAATAGATACAGAGCTGAGCATCAGGCTAGATGCGGAGGTTGGAAGAGGCGTCCACTAACCATGAGTGGAAATATGATGGAGATGGACTCGATTTCTTTGATGATACACAGACCAGACAGGCACCCGATCTGGATGAACGTGAAGAGGTGAACACGTTGAATGGGAACGTTACGGAGGAACATGTAGTCCGGCTGATACTTGGCCGGCATGAACATCACCATTACACGCTGCACAAACTGAAACAACACCACAACATTCTTTACTATTAGTATTATTTTATCATTGTTATTATTATTATTATTATTATTATTATTATTATTATTACTATTATTATTATTATTACTATTATTATTTTTCCCCAAGGTATATTGGAATTGCACAAATTAGCGGAGCGTTGTTCTGGAATGGATAGTCTTCACATATGGTTTTGTTGGTGGAAAACGTGCTACAATAGAGACTAAATTGAAGCGCTGGATAGCTACAGATAAGCACTGAAAGAGAAAAGTAGTCTCTCTGTTGTCCTCTGATATTTGGACAAGGCGGTAGCCGAGAATGGTTGAAAAAAGCAAGGCCATCCTGGTTTACTGGACCCAGAATTTCAATGGCCAAGGGCACAAAGCAGTACGATAACAAAATGACAATATATTTGGATGTTTTTCTATCTGCTGCTATCTCAGCAGATACACCTGCAACCTCGGCTGATCTGTTGCGATATGATTGATATTACTATCATCATCATCATCATTATTCTTTTCCATCTTCTTCTTCTTCTGCTTTTCTTCTCTCTTCTTCTTCTTCTTCTTCTTCTTCTTCTTCTTCGCATTCTTCTTCTTGTTTTCTTCTTCTTCTCCTTCTTCTTCAAGCAAACATGTTAAAAAATTGAAACAGTGGGACACCATTCGATTAAACAGGAAATAGAGTAAGAAAGTGTTTGTTGAACCTGAATTCCTTTGAGAGACGATATACCCATGAAGAGGAAGACTCCATACAGAACGGACATTGGGATGAGCTACGTCAGGAAAAAAAACAGCGCAAGATAAATACTATAACGCGTACCACACAAAACATCCAAATTTCAACAATTTAAAATTTTAAACAATTAAACTATTAACACAAACGAAAAACACGACCAAAACAATAAAAACAATTCTTTTGTAAATGCTTTAAATTAAACGAATACATTTAAAAAATAAAATTCACAAAAGGTAATAGAAAGCCACAAAAGGTACAAAAGCTACAAACAGTCCTAATAGAATTAAGCCATAAAATGTAATCTTTTGGGGTTCCTTGGAGTTAGCAACACGAACCTTTGCCATACAACAATTCTTACTGCTTTACACATTTTAATTTTAATGAATGAATAAATAATTAATAAAATCCACGCAGGTATTCTTTCTTTTGGGTTACTTGTGATTTCCACGGAACTAGTAGCAAAACTGTTCAGAAAACAGACTACAACCGCCTACCTTTAGAACCTTGGCCATAAACGCCGACACTCCAACCATGATGAACACCAGCGTTCCCGTAACACGCTGTTCCCTGCAAACAAGAAACTGGACGTCATTTTCAAAACGCGCAAAACTTTCAGTAGTGGCTAACAGACAAGTGAGTTGCCAAAAGCGATACCCCGTTAAGCAGAATCACAAATGTGCTACATATATCTTGTTGATAAATGCATAGTAATAACGAACGAAGAGTTTAGCTGCATATACCTGACACCAAGGAACTTGGGTCTTTCGCCTGGAGCGGCCGACTCGGATTCCTTCGTGAGGCTGCGAACGTGGTTGATGGAGAGGACAGTGGCAGCAACGAACCATGGAGTACCAAGACATGTACAGGTTCCGATCTGAAGAGTTATCAGCAGTAGATCCAGATGGTATCCACTGCCTTTCTACAGTCACAAGATCACATTCCTCCTCAGATCCATGTAAAGTAATGCTATTAATGTTACCTTGTTACCTTGGGCTGTCAACTCCTGGAGCTCTAGCGATCGCCACGACACACATTCTCCATTGCTTCCTATTCGAAGTCAGGTCCCTTAGTACTTCCAGATTCATGCCAGTTACATCGTGAATCTCATCCATCCATTTCTTCCTTGGTCGACCCCGTCTTTTTTTCCCCTCACCACAAGCCAACATCATTTCCTTTTCTAGCCCATCAGATCGCATAACATGACCAAAGAATCCAAGCTTCAGCTATTAATGTAAAGTAACTAATTATTTTTATGATGCCTTTCACTTGCCTTTCATGGTAATAACAAGGTCGCATTCCTTCTTATATCCAATGTAATGGAATACTAATTGCAATCATAAAATCCCAATTTCCACCACGCTACTCCAAAGATAAGCACAGGTCACCAGCTTATTCACGAGTGTTGCCATTGGTAACGGATGAACATTAAATTGATTAAATTCCATATTAAAATAACAAGATCACATTACTTCTCAGGTCTAATCTATTCTAAACTTATGTCTCATTTCTGTAAGCAATCGGCAGATATCTTAAGGAAGTGAGGATAAAAATTTCAGACCCGTTGGTCCACAATTTATGCAGTTTTTACGATCATTTGGCGGGATCTTGCACGTGAAAATTCAACCAGTCTCTACTGTGTAATTTTGAATTATGATTCCTCGATCAATGAAATGAATTCAATCAGTAACGCTAACAAAGGTTTAGAATTTGATTTCGATCATTACCTTTAGTTTATGTTCCTTGCGGTTGATGATAACCGCAGTGATCTGTTGGTCCATGAAGATCAAGATCGTTGCAAAGAGAGCAGGAGGTAACCCGGCCGGCACGGCATACCACGGATTCTTACCACTTCCAAATGGATTGACGACCC
>OY744608.1:70346876-70554376 GCA_963556255.1 Allolobophora icterica
GGTGTTTATGCATTAGCTGAGAACACGGCTAATCACAAGCAGCAGCAGAAGCCAAGTGGGTAGCGAGGCTGTCCTGGCAACCGGGACCAACGGAGAGAACACAATTACGCGATATATTATGATTTGTGTCGAGGACCAACACTTTGTTGACGCCGGACACTCTGTTCAAACACCGTTGGTGGTCTCCGAAATGGAATTTTCTCTCCATTTCATTCAGTTGGATAATTTCATCTAATCCGGAAAATAACCCACGAAAACATTTCTGACCTACAAACTCAAAGCAGAAGGACGCAGTTGCACAGTTTCAGTTTCACCAATATCGACAATTGCTATTCGAAAAGAGACGTCTCCTCTCGAAAAGCGGGAAGATAAAAAATACCTGGAACTGTGGAGCTGAGGGTCTTCATCAACAGAAGCGCTTAGCATAATGTGTCGACGTCTCTTATCTTTAACAGGAACTGCAAGTGCTAACTCAGTCTGCCAGACGGTCGTAATTTACAACACAGCCAAGCAAACATGTCCAGTCCACAGTCAGATGCTCCGCATGACATCAAGATTGTACGGAACGGTACCTACTCGGTTACATCTCTCTCGCCCTGCGACGCAGACAGCATTGGAGCTCGACCACTGCCGTACTCTGGTGGTGTCAGTCCGAAGCCTGGATAAATGAGGAGGGCGCCGTCAAATGCCCATGGTAGCCGTAAGATGTCGTTAAACACTGAAAACTACCACTGCGGACAGCATAGGTTTAAGTTTCCCAAGGCGATTACTGTGTAGAGACTTTTAACAAGTTCTCCACGTAGCATAGTATACCAACATCTATGTCAGCGTGTGGTCGTATATGACCATATCAAGGCCACACCAAGGTACAGTAGCTGATTGTTAGTGCGCTCGCCTTGTAACGTGGAGGGTACGGGTTCAAATCTTCTGAGTCGTTTACGGCGCAGGGACCTTGAGCAAGACCTTGACGCACAATTGCCGTCTTAAGTCGTGTTACAATTCTGAACCTTCAGACGAGGGCAATATCAAATACAGTCACATTGTATCAAATACAGTTGTAGGAGGTTGTTTTCAAGAGGCTCCAGGCACCAAATCTGAAACCAGTTTCAGGACTTGCCTATCTAGTGTGCAAAATTGCATAGCGCCCTGCGTCATGAAAATTGTATCAATTCAGCCGAGTGTTTCTATGGAAACGTAGATTGTCGTCTGCTACACCGCCTACGACTTAATTAACACATTCAACGCCCGGGTCGTATATATACTATATACAAATATGGCTATCCGCTGGGCCCGGGACGTATATTTACGTCCTATATACTACCTATTTATTATCGATGATTGGCCTGCAGAGAGTTATTAGACCGGCCTGTATTGCACGAATATAATGTACAGCCTTATAGAGGTGACACCTGGCCTGGCGAATGTTTTGAAACGCTTCAACACGTCCAGAATCGCTGGCAACGACCTCTTCAAGCCATAAGGTCACAATTATATATACATTCATACATACATACATACATGCATACATGCACATATACGTGCATACTAACATACATGCATGAATACATACATACATACAGATGTAAGTACCTTACGTACATACAGCATACATACATGCATGCATACATACATACATTGATACAAACATACATACATACATACATACATACATACATACATACATACATACATACATACATACATACATACATACATACATACCTACATACATACATACATACATACATACAAACATGCATACATACACACATACGTATGTACATGCATGTTAACATGTATGCACAACACACACACACATACATACATACATACATGCAAACATAATGGCCCAGCAGGTAAAAAAGGGCCGGCGTTGAATGTGTAAGCATCTGCTATTAGCAGAGCAGTGGACAGAACACTTGGTGTTTGCTAACAGCAACTCCTTAGTGCGACTTCTTGTAGACATAAACTCCTTATCTTAGCACCCTTGTCGGGATCTTAAACAGTGCTGAATAAGTGGCCATATACACACGTACATGCACACGTGCATACATAGTTACATACATACATACATACATACATACATACATACATACATACATACATACATACATACATACATACATACATACATACATACATACATACATACATACATACATACATACATACATACATACATACATACATACATACATACATACATACATACATACATACATACATACATACATACATACATACATACATACATACATACATAATATACAGGCTGGCATACATGCATACCTGCATACATAATTATACACATACATAGCCTACATGCACATATACATCTCTAACCTCACACGTGTTTCCTACTTCCACTTAAAGCGTCTCAGGGCGATTCGACGATCTGTCTCATCCTCTGTTTTCACAACGCTGGTCCATGCTTTCATTTGCTCGAGAATCGACTACTGCAATTCGCTTCTAATCGGTCTTCCTAAGGTCCGTCTTATACCTCCGCAATCAGTCCTAAATGCAGCTGCGAGATTACTAGCACGTCTGCCACGCTACTCACGCATTTCATCCTTCATGTTTGAACAACTGGACTGGCTTCCTCTCTCTGCATATATAAAGTTCAAAATCCTCATTCTGGTGTCGATATATATATATATATATATATATATATATATATATATATATATATATATATATATATATATATATATAATCCCAAAAGGTGTTGTTAAAATAATAGAAACGAAACTAGAGGAAATAACTGATGATTTTAGACACCTTTAATAAGATGCTTCTTTTAGTTATATATTTAGCAATCGCGTTCAATCGCTAATCCTTCGGTGTACTACTGCAGAGGTGAAACAGCATCGAACTATTAGTGGCTAATATTCAAAGTCTGATAAGTAAGTGAGTAAGACTATTGTAACGTTCCTTATAGGCCTGGGGCTGGATCTCTCCCCCCCCCGTTACTTGCAATCAATCCCAATACCGATCTTATGCAGTGTATAAATCATTCTTATTTCAGTCATGCAATAAATTCAGGTCATTTTACTCATTAAAGGGTTTTAATGCAAATATTTAGTTGCAAGTTTATGTCAAACATACATTCAAATGTAACACTCAATCTATATATAGAGAGAGAGAGAGTCGATGTCTATGGGGTTTTCTAGTACAGCAGTGATTACTGTTTCTAGACATGGCTTTAAAAGCGAAGGCCACAGCCTTCCCTCAAACGGCTGCATTTATGTCCAGTCCGCAGCGACTGCTTTATTACTAGAAAGCCGGTGTCTGTGAATGGGATTGCCAGGTGTTTCCTCTGCAAACACCGGACACATATGTCCTTATTCAGCACGGAAGCCGAATGGATGGAGTGCTTAGCAAGTGATGTGGAGAGTATGGGTTCGAGACTCCAATCAGGTGGTTCGAAAAATTGCTCAATCAATCAATCAATCAATCAATCAATCAATGATGATGCTCAGCATCATCGATTTTCTGTTACATGGTCGTGTGTGCACGTTTGAACTTTGGAAGGAGGGTAATAAGAAATACAGTTGTATTACATTGTTTTGTATAAAACTTTTAAGCTCCGGACAAAATAAGGAGTTTATCTTCGCAGATTGCAGCTTGACTCAACACAGTCGGGCTAAAAATAGTGTTACGCATCCAGAATTGTTTACTGGTCTTGGTTAAAGGTCATATAAACCAGAGGCGTAGCTGGGGGGGGCAGGGGGGACATGTGTCCCCGGGCGCCAAAGGAAGGGGGCGCCAAAATGATGGTTCAAAATTAATATTTTTTCCTTATTTTGATGTAATTTTAACTAATTTATTCAAAAAATTATGATTTAATTTTGGCGCCCCAAAAATATCCAGTTATATCCTCGTTACTTCTAAATCAGCTTGTCAGGGATGATTTTGGCGCCCCATTTTCAACTTCTTTGTTTGGGAAACTTTTGACCAGCTGGAATGAATAGCTGCATTCTGCTGCATCCTTGGTCTGGGGGGGGGGCGGTGGTATGCAGTAGCCTATGCTGCCCCAGGTAGGAGTAGCATCTGTCCACGTGTGCATGGGCTGCCTGAGGGTCAATCTAGCTCGGCCCGCCTTGGGTGTTGCGCCCCCATAATCCGGGTATACATGAATCATGGACACAGG
Organism: Allolobophora icterica; assembly: GCA_963556255.1. NCBI lineage: Eukaryota > Metazoa > Annelida > Clitellata > Crassiclitellata > Lumbricidae > Allolobophora > Allolobophora icterica. Next base: position 70,351,027 of record OY744608.1, read on the forward strand.
GCGACTGCTGGTGCTGGCTGGTGTATCCAACTCGGTAGCTGATGGCTATAGGGTCTCTGGAGTGATTTGTTTACTTTATTGGGCCAAGAGGTCAAAATTACAAGCTAACTTTCAATAAGACAGACATGCAGTCTTAGTCTGAGCTTGTAGACCGAATTATCAGAGCCCACGGTCTAAGTCAGTAAGTACTCGCAGTTTATCTATCTTGGATTTCAATTCTGAAGCATTGTTATTAGGATAAAATAAAACAAATATGTGCCATCTGCTGCTGTAAGATATTATTTTAAATTTTTACATTTTTCAGTTAAATAATAGTAAATGTAAATGTAATGTACATGTAAATCTCCAAAATTTCTCAGCGCCACACAAAAGCCACGTCAGGGAGACCAGCTTATTCACCGGCGCTATATCAAATCAAGTCCGCAATGGCCATGTCCGCCTTGTCCGTTCCGGTGCCAGATCAGAGTATGGGGAGGTCAAGCCGAGGAGACAGCAGGGTGCTACGGTGGTAATCGGTGATGATATCTTACAGCCATGCCAGGAAAAAAAACAAGTGGAGCTGAGGGCCGTAAAAGAAAGAAATAAGCTGAGAAGACATAAAAAAGTCTAGTACATTTCTGGCAAGTTTTCTTTAAAAGCCACGATGACAGAAGCTGAAGCTGAAAACTCCAACTCTTCAGAATCCGAAGACAGTGGAAGCGGATATCAACCACCTGTTTTAGAACACGAGACGGCTGACGGGGATTGAACCATACCAAGAACACAACACGGAGGAAATCATGGTTCAGACAGATGTTACTGACTATGCCGAGGAAAACATCGAGGATGTCGTTGTTGAACAGGTTCAAAAAGACGAACTTGCTAAAAGTGACGGGGACAATGAGACTGAAGAATCTTCTGTTAAAGAAGCTGATGACAGGCCTAATCAAATAAAAATTAATCTTTAGTTGACTATGTCTGCGAGTCTAGAACAGTCATGTATAATTAGAATTTATTGACTTTTTAAAAACAATGTTTACAATCGTATATAGATTTACAGAACCTAATTATACTAACTATTAGTTTGTAGTTTTGATATTTTATGTAATTAAAATTTAAATTGCCATTCGATGTATTTGGAAAATGTGAACGGGAGGGGGGCGCCAATTTCATAGTTCGCCCCCGGGCGCAAAATATCCTAGCTACGCCGCTGATATAAACTAGAATACTGCTTAGCAATATTCTGCGTTAGAATATTGATTAGAAAACTTAGAAACCGGTATTAACTCCGCTTTCTTTCGGGACACATGGCACAAATACTGGACTGTCCAGTTCAAAACCAGACACCCTTTAGTGTAAGTTTTTGCTAGAAATTTCTTTCGAGTGTTAACTGACGACTGGGCCTAGTTGAGGAACTGACGAGGCAGTAGAACCATTCATCTGTGCTATTTGAGCGTGCTGGTGTCGGGAGCGCCTCTGAGTAGTTCCCTTGAAGGAGCGCTATATAATTCCTCGAATGAATGAATGGTGTTTTTAAAGCCAGTGAAAAGGTCTAATTGCACGCAAATGGCAAACATCAGACCAGTCAGAAACGTCGTAAAATCAGACGAACGTGTTGTCGAACCCAGAGAGAAGACCACGAGACGCAGTTTGCTATTAGTCTGTGCACTGAGCTTAGCTTTTACGAAATTGGAGTTTACGATTAGAGTCGTAAAATCCACAATGCAACGCAGATGTCCACATGAATTGGAATAATGTATGTCGGCTGCGCTCAATGCGTTTAACGTTGCAGAAGAAAAGCAATTTGGCAAATGGTTTATCCCATTGCGCACAGCATACACTACTCTTAAGATGTATGCACGCATCTGATGTCCATGTGTTTGGAGAATCTCTCATAGGTACGAAGATTACGTGCAATGCTGTTTGTGATTGCAATTTAATTACTGCAGTTCATTCAATCACAGTGCATTAATGTCACAGCCCTTGCAAGATATCAAATGATTCATATCTGATCAAAATACTTCTGTAGAGTCGTTATCATATTGCATGAACCTCAATCGAAGGTCGATTCAAGTGAAATTGTTGCCATTAGAGAAGTCAGGTCGAAATACGATAAGTCAGCCGAAATAGAAGAGTTTTGAGTTTAGTACTGAATGATATTAGAGAAGTTGAGAGAAAGCAGAAAAACTTGGAAGTGAGTTCCAAAGTAGGCTACCGATTAATTGCTTCTACGAATTCGACAACAAATCAACTAAAGAAAGAAAACTACTTCTGAAAGACAGAAAAGAAAATGAAGAATTATCCGATGTATACGTTATTCAAAATAATCGTAATTATCAGAGTAAAATACAACAGCAACTTAAAGACATTGACATCTACATGTACATGACAAACAAATGAACAAAGGAACATTCTCCAAAAAAGATAACTTTAAATACTATATGTAAAATACTGTGCATATACTTTCAAACTGTCGTCATCGGCATTAGATGTCATATGACAACGTTAAACCTTGGTGTCGCGAGTTCTTTCCAAGAAAAACCCAGTCTGCTACAATTTAATATTTATTTACATGATATGAATAAAGTTCAATACGCGTCTTGCTCTTATGTACATGATATGTATAAAGTTCAATATGCGTCTTGCTTTTATTTACACTATGTACAAAGTTCCAGATGTACCCTTCTTTTGGGTGATGTGAAAATACAGTCTACTAACCTACTACACAGTACAAAGTCTGAAGTGCTAAACCAACACTCAACACAACCAAACACCAAACAAACCAATTGACAAAAAAACCTCACAATTGTTCTGCTTAAGAGGCGCTCTCGAAAAACTTGATCAAACCAGTTGAAACTCGAAAACTTGAGCAAACCCATCAGTCGCTCAACAGGTTCGTCTCATCCACGTCATCCTGGTTTTCAAAGTCGACGGTCAAGACACCACGTTGCCTTCAGCGTCCTCTTCACCACTTGTGTATCACCCTCACCGGGGAATACGAAGCCACGACGAAGCTAAAACTTCCTGCCGTCCACTACGTCGTCAGTCCGTCCTTCCTTCCGACCTTCCCCGACGTCTTCTTCGGATTCCCCTCAGCGAACCATCTGTCTTCACCGACTATCTCTGTCCGACTGTCTTCTAACTGACCTCTAACCCATCCTCTAATTGTTCATGCACACTTCTCCGCCTACCTCAGTCTAGCCTAACCTCACAGGTGCGCTGTCCTCAGGTAAAGGTCTTAATTATACAGGTCATTTTGTGACATTGCCTCCCTCCTTTTTAAGAAACAAAATTTATTTTTTTTTCACTCAAAGAATTACAAAATGCACTACGAATAAACCAAAAAATATTCAATGCTATGTTAACGCTATTAACCTAACAACTTTTAAAACAACATACGACTTAAACAACTAAATTTGCTTTTAACCAAACAAACATCCTTAACACGGATGCCTACTTAAGAAATCTGCTCCCACGTTCTCTTTACCGTGTATTGACCTTAACGTCATTCGATAAGGTTGCAGTGCCAATGCCCAACGCATAAGCCTACCATTCTGATACTGCGACTGGCCTAGGTATTGCAATGGTTGATGGTCACATTCCAAAATGAATTCTTTCCCATACAAATATTGTTCGAATTTCTTAACCCCCCCCAAACGATTGCTAAACATTCACGTTCAATCGTGGCATAATGAGATTCTCGGGGTAGCAACTTGCGACTCGCAAAAGCCACCAAAAACTCGTTGCTACACGATCACAAGTTCTCCGGATCCCCTGATGACCACTCATGATAGCGTCATGAGCCAGACGCATAGCTCTTTCTCGAAGAATCTTTGGCAGAACCAAAAGCTTATGTTCTTGGCCTCTACAATCAGTCTTCTGCTTATACAACAGATCGTTTCGGATGACGAATTCGAGGGGTTGTTTTCCTTCTTTCAACTTCGTCCATCCTTTAGCCAGAGTAACATCCTCCTTCTGCATATCTATCATGTCTTTCCTTGAGATATTTGTTTCTATTTCCTTCATCACTGTCAGCGGTTTAATCTTGATGGGGATCGACTGGCTCCTGGTAACCACTGCAGCCACAGGGTTTTCCTGTTGAATTCTAAATTCCTTTTCTTCCGGTTCGGGTCTTTCCTTTACTGTATCCTTAACTCCTTGAACGTTTCCAATGATGACATCATATAAAGGATTTTTCATGCAAACCACTTTCACCATTCCAGTAATGTATGGCGTTTCCAGAGGAACTACTGCTACCGGAACTTGTCGTACGGTCCCATCGATCAGTACACAAAATTCATTTAGTCCGGTAAAATGTTGTGGCGCCACCAAACTCTTCTTCACTACCACCGTAGAACACCCCGTATCTCGAAGAACACAAACGCGGTTTCCATCTAGTCGTCCTTCACTAACCGGCATCTTTGTAGTCGAGTCTGACATCTGTCGAGTGAAACACGCCTCCGACACAATCGGGTAGAAGCATCCACATTTCAAACCCAGTCCTCCTGCTGCCATCATTCCACAACAGTGATGATCGCCTGTCTGCGATTCTGAATCTCTTCTTTCAGCATGTGGCTTCCCATTATTGTCGCTTCCCAACCTATTTTCACTGGTCGAGGGATTTTTCTTCCGTTCAAACTGTTCAAATCCTTCTTGAGACGCATTTCTTGCCGTCAGCATTGCTCCTGTTTTTGGGTTCATGAAACAGTTGCGGGCCAAATGGTTTCCTTTTCCGCATATAAAACACTTTCTGTCCTTCTGGGTACCATTACGCTGACCTACGGTTACCCCTTTCCTACCGACCGTACAAAACTTCTGCACATGCGAAGTGCTTCCACAATTGTAACATTTTCTAACAGTTTCCGACTGTTGTTGGCTATCCGTCCGATTCTTACTTCCTTCTCTTATCCAAACCTTTTCGTTGTGCGCATCGGTATATTGTTCAGCCAACTTGCCCAGATCCGCAATATTTTCAGGCGCCCGTTCCCTCAAAAACAAAGCTAAATCTTTCGGACATGCGTCCAAATACTGTTCCTTTATCATGAGCAACTTCAATCCCTCATAGCTCTGATTCACTTTTGACAATTCAATCCATCGTTGTAGGTAACTATCCAACCTTGTAAGGAACTGTGGTGGTGATTCCCCTTTTTCCGATCTGGCTTGTCTAAAACGATTTTTGAATCCTTCCTCCGACAATTGATATCGCTTTAGAAGCGCTTGCTTCAAGCTGTCGTAATCCTCAGCTTCTTCTGGAGGCAAACGAGAGTATACGTCCAGAGCCCTTCCCTTGAGGAGTGCACTCAGATAAATGGCACATTCCGAACGTTTCCATCCGCTGGCGTGTGCGAAACGCTCAAAGCGGTTCAGATATGAATCCATGAAATCCTTATCCTCATCAAAACATGGCATCTTGGGAATTTTTGCCCGACATTTCATCAGTATTTCTCTTCCATCATCCTCATCCTCCCTACTTCCTCCAGACTGGCGAAACATTTTCGACGATTCGGTTTTCATTCTTTCTCTTTCTAAACTGGCTTCCAGTTCCTTTTGATCTTTTTCCAACTTCAATTTCTCCAGTTCGAAAATCCTTCCTCGTTCTCGTTCTTCTCTTTCCATACTTCTCCTATCCCTCTCCTCTGCCTGCTGTTCCTTAATAAACGCCTGCAAGGAATCCCCTTGTAAACCCATACTCTCCCCTACTTCCTTTAGTTCATGCACAGTTGCCATTTTGAACCAATTTCAAATTTGCAGTTCAACAGAAGCAAAAACCTACAAGAACATTTACCTCAAGTTTCAATCCTATTATTCTATAGGACTACTCTATTAAGATATAAATCTACCAAAAATACTTTCTACAATCCTGCTATACCGAAGCAAAGTTTTATCACCCTATCTTACTATAGGATATAGGCCTACCAAAAATGGATCCTATCTCGTCACAAACATATACCCTACAAAAGAAGGGTCTCGCCGGGGTCGCCAAATGTCGCGAGTTCTTTCCAAGAAAAACCCAGTCTGCTACAATTTAATATTTATTTACATGATATGAATAAAGTTCAATACGCGTCTTGCTCTTATGTACATGATATGTATAAAGTTCAATATGCGTCTTGCTTTTATTTACACTATGTACAAAGTTCCAGATGTACCCTTCTTTTGGGTGATGTGAAAATACAGTCTACTAACCTACTACACAGTACAAAGTCTGAAGTGCTAAACCAACACTCAACACAACCAAACACCAAACAAACCAATTGACAAAAAAACCTCACAATTGTTCTGCTTAAGAGGCGCTCTCGAAAAACTTGATCAAACCAGTTGAAACTCGAAAACTTGAGCAAACCCATCAGTCGCTCAACAGGTTCGTCTCATCCACGTCATCCTGGTTTTCAAAGTCGACGGTCAAGACACCACGTTGCCTTCAGCGTCCTCTTCACCACTTGTGTATCACCCTCACCGGGGAATACGAAGCCACGACGAAGCTAAAACTTCCTGCCGTCCACTACGTCGTCAGTCCGTCCTTCCTTCCGACCTTCCCCGACGTCTTCTTCGGATTCCCCTCAGCGAACCATCTGTCTTCACCGACTATCTCTGTCCGACTGTCTTCTAACTGACCTCTAACCCATCCTCTAATTGTTCATGCACACTTCTCCGCCTACCTCAGTCTAGCCTAACCTCACAGGTGCGCTGTCCTCAGGTAAAGGTCTTAATTATACAGGTCATTTTGTGACACTTGGAAATAATAATAATATCAGATTTGAAAAAGAACAAATACTACAAACCTTGTGGGCTGATGGATCTCCGATGTCAGAGGAACTTCCGTCCCGGGCCAGATCGCCACTGATATCCTTCGAAGATCCAGATTTCGACAGACCGGTTGGAGTCAGGTGACTGGAACTATGGTTTGGCTTAGTTGCATTTTCTAGAGCATTTCGTCGAAGATAGACAGAAATTCATTAGCATCCATTTTTTGAATAGACATGAAAATCAACTGGATGGATGAATGGAGCGTTACTTGTGAGTTACTAAAATGGAGCTATACAAATTCTCTCATGTATACATGATTCATACACACACACATACATGGATGGATGGATTGATGGATGAACAGATGGATGTATAAATGGATGAATGAATGAATGAATGAATGAATGAATGAATGAATGCATAGATGGATGAACAGATTGAAGGATGGACAGATGGATGGATGGATGGATGGATGGATGAATTGAATTTAAAGGTGTCTATAGTGCTTCACGCTTTTCATCGGCTAAGCATATGAGGAGGATGACGAAAATGTCAATACGGAAATAGAAGGAAGACGATGAAGATGAGGACAATGGAGGAGGAAGAAGAGGAAGAGGATATGGAAGAAGGAGGAATTGGAGAAGGACGGTTATGGAAGACCTGGATAAAGGGGAGCAGGTGGAGACAAATGAACAAACGATGTTAAGTAGCCATAGATGGACAATTGGACATGATGGTCATTCATTGTAAGAAGCGTCACTTCTTGTTAGAAAATGACGCAATTACGTGATAAAAAGCCTCTTACAAAAGCAAAAGCCCAGTCCGGCTTCCATTAATCCAGTCAGTTGATGTGGAACAATAAAAAAATTCCAGTCCAAACGGGGGAATATGCGTAAAAGGAGGTGTTAAGTGTGATGTCCGGATGCATTTCATATCACCGAGTGCACTCGAAGCAACTGACTGGAACACCACTTGGTGAGTGTATTCGTGCAGCTCTGAGTACGCTCCAAGTGACATGGAATAGCTCTTTCTGTAGCTATTTGTCAATTACAGGTTGACCATGGCTAAAGCAATTTCATTCGTAAATGCCTGCAGGCTTTGTTAGTTCAGAGCCAACTGTCAGGTTTCTCAGTGTGATATCGACCACAGGTATAGAACAAGTCATGCTAAGGTCACCTTCTTCAATTCACTGGCCAGCTCATGTAATTAAGTGGACACCTTCAGAATTCACTAACCACCTTCTGAAATTCGCTAGCCACCTTCTGGAATACACCTGGTACCTTCTGAAATAATTATATTGGCCACCATCCAAAATTCATTAGCCACCGTCCATAATTCATTAGCCACCGTCCATAATTCATTAGCCACCGTCCATAATTCATTAGCCACCGTCCATAATTCATTAGCCACCGTCCATAATTCATTAGCCACCGTCCATAATTCATTAGCTACTTCTGCAATTCATTGGCCACCTTCAATAATTCTTCTGAAATTCTTTGGACACCTGGAATGCAGAACGGAGGTGGTATTTGATAGTTTTGGTGACTGCGCGGGCGAGAGAATTCTGAACTGTTTGCAGGCGTTTTATTTGAGAGCAGTCAATGTACCCCGCACCCGAACAGCGTTGGGTTCTCGGGAATTTCAGGTCGTTGCTCCAAGGCTTTGGAATTCGCCGTCCAATTCAGCTCATTCTGTCTATTCTTTGATGTTATTCAGTCTAAACTTAAGACTCTTTTAACTTGCATACACACCGTTGCCTGACTTCTGAATCATCTGGTCTCCTTGACCTATAGCTTCTGTGTGGCGCTGATTTACATTCACGTCCCCACTATTTAAAAACGCCATAAACCTCCAGCGCCTCCGCTCTTTCAATTCGCAATCGCACACATTTGAAACACTAGATGAAACTGTCAGTCACCCGCAATCGCGTGATCGATCAATCGGGCAGCGCTACAACTAATGGCATTCTGTTCATGACTTCCATTGCACGTGTATAGCTGTTGGCGGATCATATGGTCAGAGGGGAGTTGCCATGTGACATAAATCGTGGATAATTACACTTGGCGTTGCATGCTGATCAGATTGCGATCAACTGAGAACGACATACTAGTAACAACTGTGCAACTAGGCGAAGGTCATGCAATGCCAACGACATGGAAACATTCAGGTAGACTAAAGCGGACTAAAAAAACAAGACGAATGGAAAATTGGAAGACCCTTCCGGCGGCCACCGGGTCATTGGGGTCGTAATTAGTTAAGAACACTCATTAGTGCAAGTTGATCGTGTAACGGAAGTAAATGAAAAATGTTAATGATAGGAAATGCAATATGATGGGAGCTTCGGAGTCATTACTTTCCTAATTAAAACGGAACATTTGCCAGATTGGATTTTACGAGAGGTGGAAAATCAGAAACCAGCATCATCTGATATGCACCGACACAACCACCACCTACATCACCACCACCACCACCCACCACTACCACCTACATCACCACCACCACCCACCACCACCACCACTACCACCCACCGCCACCACCACCACTACCACCACCACATCACTCTTTTGACTCCACCATAGAAAGAAATCTGAACTAGTTACCTGGAAGAGAGTCTCCCAACTGTTTCTCAGTTCCACTGCTAGACAGCGCTGTGCCACTGTCTGGAAGAGGAAACAAACAAGTCCTTAGACGTCGGTAACGTAAGATAATGCAAAGAAAGGCTAGGTTTTCCCAGGTAGGCAAAGTTACTATCAGGTAAAGTGATGAAAGGTATTTCCGAGCAGGTGAAGTGAAGATAAGGTAAAGTTAGGTAAGGTACTTCCAGGTTGAGCAAAGTAAGGAAAACGTAAAGTACCGGTAACGTAAGATATTTCTAGGTAGGCAAGTAGGTGAAGTTGGGATACGAGATGGCAAATTTAGGTAATCATTTAGATAATCACTTCAGGAACGGTTACAGTTGCTCTTATATTGCAAAGTCTATTTCTTATGATCACCAAATTCATCACAGCTTCAGTATTTTTTCAGAAAAACTAAGGAATTTAATTTTGTTATTTGATGGAAACCTTTTCCGTCGAGATTCCTGGCGGACATTTTCCTTCCGATGTCTGCAAGTGAACGGATCATCGGAAGTCCCTTTCCCTCCTTGCGCTGGAACTGGTGTCTGTGCTTCATCTGCAGAACCTCCTGGACTCTGTCTCGAAGGTCGAAGTCCAACTGGCCAGAGGCAACCATGCTGTCCATTATGATGTCTGGACAATAGTAAAGAACAAACAATGCCATGAATCAAACCAATCAAACAGATCAATAGTACAGATCAAACATTGATCAAACAGATCAATAGTACAGATCAAAGATTGATCAAACAGATCAATAGTACAGATCAAGGATTGATCAAACAGATCAATAGTACAGATCAAATCAGCGACCTGCCGATTGGCGGCCCGCAAGACCACTTTTTAAGTTAGTTTTTTGTCTTATACGACCACTTCTAATTCATTGTCTACACTCTACAGTATATTTACCAATATGTTTCACACCGACTAAATGACTCTGTTACAGTTAACCTGGAAGGAAATTTAGTGTTGTAAGTACTAGTGATCTAGTAGTACCTGTTGTTCGATTTTTTTAGAATGTAAATACAAAATTGGTATTTCTCTCGAAGCGTTGAGGAATTTGACTTGCGGCTGGCCCGCCGCGTGCTTACCAAAAATTATAATGGCCCGTATGCAAGAAAAAGTTGGCCAACCCAAACCAAGTGATGGAATGGAATTCAACAGTTTAATGAAGTTTTACGGCAACAAAGCGCGTTGACGTTGATAGGAAAAGATTCTGTACAGCTCTGACTAGATCCATATATAATTCGATGGCGATCAAAATCTACCGATTGAACGATTGTTGTGGAATTTATTGTGGAATTCAAACCGTTGTAAAGGTGTCTAACTATGTAGTCTTATCTCTATAATAATAATAATAATAACCCAGATCCGTCTGTGTCCATCCTTCACAAACGGTAATGGACATGTCTGGAATGTCAACGCTGCCTTCATCGGGCGAACTGCAGCCCTGGAGATAAACCCTCGAATGGGGGTCCAGGGTGTGGGTGCATCTGTACAGACGCAAAGCCAGACAGACAGTAGGACAGAAAGACAGAAAGCCAGACAGTCGGTCAGACAGAAAGCCAGACAGACAGTAGGACAGAAAGACAGAAAGCCAGACAGTCGGTCAGACAGAAAGACAGACAAACGGATTGACACACAGATAAACACCGTCATAATGACGGGCAAATACTCTAGTCCAATTATAATAATCACAACAACAACGACGACGACGACGACAACAACAACAACAACAACAACAACAACAACAACGACAACAACAACAACAACAACAACAACAATAATAATAATAATAATAATAATAATAGAAAATAATAATAATAATAATAATATCTCCCTCAGTCAGGCAGGCTTCCCGTCAGTTAAAGAGCCCTCGGGTCTGTCAAGAGCAGACGGCAAAAGACCTGACGGCCTCACCTTGACACCATGGCGCTCAGGTCGATGCCTGATTTGGGATGCCACAGTGATAGACACGGTGGCCCCATCTTACCTGCCCACTACATCAATTCAGGCCGGGGGTGCAGCCGAACTGGCGGATGCCAGAAAGACCACCAAATACAAGCAACTATCACAGTGCTATTGTTTCGTGCCACTAGCCTTTGAGACCTTCGGCCCAATCAATGCTGCTGGACTAGCATTCGTCAAGGACCTTGGACGTCTTCTGAGCCAGGTCTCAGGAGACCCAAGAGAAGCTAGCTTCCTCTTCCAACGCTTAGCTGTGACAGTCCAGCGCTTCAACGCAGCCGCCTTCCGCAACACTTTTGCACTTCCAGGTCAGGATGAAGATGGTCACTCCAGAGATTAATTTTCACATATTTAGTATCTGACTCCTGAGGGATTATATGTACCTCGGGGAAAAAAAAAAATAATAATAATAATAATAATAATAATAATAATAATAATAATAATAATAATAATAATAATAATAATAATAATAATAATAATAATAATAATAATAAATTCACTGGCATAATTTTGTGACATTTTAACATTGTTATAGTGCCCTTGAGAAACAGAGCCAAGGACACTTTCTGGGTGATCTTTCCAGGTAGATAGATTTCTGATTGGTCACTGATTTAGACGTTGGACGTGACTTTTGGGCGACTGTCGAGGGATAAGCACAGCATTCGTAAACCATACCACGTGATAGAACAATTGACGTAATAACGTCCGCTGCAGAGGAAGGAAAGGATGGATGGAGAGTAGGAAGGAGGAAGGAACTGACCGGTAGTAGGAGGAAGGAGGGCGGGTGAATAATGGGAAGAATGGGAAGAATGGGAGGGAGGCAGGAAATGATGAAGAGTATAGGAGGGAGGCAAGGATGGATTGAGAGCGGGAGGAATACAGGGATTGATGGAGATGGTAGGATGGGCAGGCATTGATAGAGAGTAGGATGGAGGCAAGGGTGGATGAATAGGAGGGAGAGAGGGTGAGAGGTATAGAGGTCGGCATGGATGGATGGAAAGAGGGAGATAAAGTGATGGAGGAAGAAAAAAATGAGGGATGAAGGTTGGCTGGGAGGGAGGATTAGAGGAAGGACTGGAGAGACGAAAGGAGATAAAGACGGACGGGTGGAAGAGCAGGGAAAGGGAAGGACAGCAGAAAGGAGGGAGGGAGTAAATAAATTATCGAATGAGAGAGTGAGACAGAGGGGGAGAGAGACAAGGAGATGGACAGTTACAGCGGACGAACTGCAGAGTCCACCTCAGGAAAATGTCCGGATAAAGAGAGGCCATTCCCTCACCCCCCTCCCCCACTCCCCCTCCCTCATTCCGGTCTGTCCGGAGTAAGACGTGGAGGCGCCGGAGTTATCGGCCGGCGAATCAATAGAAGTCGACGGCAAAAGAAAATTGGATTCCTACACGGTGCGTCGGTGCCCTGGTGAAGAGACAGCGCATTTGTCCACAGACGTGGAGGGTGGGTGGGTGGGTAGAGAGAGAGGAAGGGCCGAGGTTTACGAGCCGGACTGTTCAATAAACAAAGGAGTGAGAGCTAACAATGCCACTGCAACACTGGGTGTCTCTAGCAGCTACGGTCTACGAAGCTAGTTGTATGGACATTAGCCACCAGAGGGCCACCAGTTCAACCCGCTCTGTCTGTCTGTCTGTCTGTCTGTCTGTCTGTCTGTCTGTCTGTCTGTCTGTCTGTCTGTCTGTCTGTCTGTCTGTCTGTCTGTCTGTCTGTCTGTCTCTGTCTCTCTGTCTCTCTGTCTCTGTCTCTGTCTCTGTCTCTGTCTCTGTCTGTCTGTCTGTCTGTCTGTCTGTCTGTCTGTCTGTCTGTCTGTCTGTCTGTCTCTCTCTCTCTCTCTCTCTCTCTCCCTCTCTCTCTCTCTGTTTTGTCTTTGGAGACAGATCCGTGCATGACAATTAGCATAGTCATTATAGCATCTGAACAAACAAATTACTACTCATTTATTAAGCACCACTATCTAATGACCAAGCGTCAGTCGATAGCGTTGAGCAATTGTGAGTGAAGGACTTGCTCAAGGTTACTACGCAGTAACCGTCGTTACAAAGAGAAAATTCCTCAACCTCTTGTACTTCATTCTGTCCTCCATACATCATTTGTGGGATAAATTAGCCGTTTGATTCAGCATTCGCCTTGTACCACAGACAGTACTAGTTCGAGCCTCCTCTCATTAGACGTGTATGGACTATGGACGTCTAATGTGTACGGACCCTGAGCAAGTCTTTGACTCACAACTGCTCAGTGCCATCGATTGATGCTTGGTCAGTTAGATAGTGGCGCTTAATGAATGCGTATTAATTATAATAATACTTCATCTGACTAGTTTCCTTCATTCCTCTTTTAATTATTTGTGTGACAATCTAGGGGTCAGCATGCTCAACTCTCACATATTAGAAATTTATATAGCGCCTCTTCATGAAAGACTCACCAGAGGCGCTCCATGCCTAACAAAGTGAAACCACAATGGAACAGAATGGTCTACAAGCGTATGTGGGAAAGAGGCAAAGAGAGGCTGAGTGGTACATAGGACAGGTCGTCAAGCAACCTATTCCAGAAGGATGGGCCGACGACAGCAAAACGTCTGTGCTTGACCGTAGAAGTCGATTTCCTTGGCAGTGTCAATGACTCCAGAATTAGTAGCCTCAGTCACGGAGGTCTAAACATGAATTATAGTAATCAGCATAAGTGCGGAGAAGCTCCGTCGCTGCCTGATAATTCCCAGGGATAGTGTACAATTAGTATAATCGCTTTATAGGTCGAGTTCAAAAGGGACAGAAGTGGAGCAGAAACGTCGGAAATCTCGAGGGACGCGGTGGTGTAGCGTCATGTTCTGTGTCTTGTAATCGGAGGGTCGCACGTTCGAATCCACCTCAAGCCACTGAGAATGCCGACTTTGGACAAGTTGCTGACCAACAATTGTCCAGCGCTCGTGAATAGGCTGGTGCCCTGCGTTTGGACTTCGAGTGGCGCTTTAGAAGTTTGGAGATTACGATTACGAAATCTCTTTCTGCCCGGGATACCGGATTAGAATCCCTGATCTCCGGATTGGCAGTGTGACATTCTAACCAGTGGACTATCTGCATCCCCTTAATCTGCATGAATAAGAAGAGAGCAAAAGAAGAATTGCAGTACCTTAAGCTAGCTTTGAGGCAGCCATAGGTATGAAGTGCTAGCAACTTCATTTTCTTAGCCTCGGCATATTAGAGCGGGTGGCCAGTCCTCTACCCTCGCCGTCTTATCTTCCCACCGGTGTACGGTCAGTGTACTCATTATAGCTGAGTTGGCTAGGGGGCGCAGGCGGAGCAGAAATCCTGAAACAGATATCTGCCCTGGCAGGGAATTGAACCCCCGACCTCTCGATTGACAGTCCAGCATTCTAACCACTAGGCTATATCGTTCACCCACCTGTAATCTGGAAGACGCTGCTGGCATCCATGTCGAGAAGGACCGTTCCAGACATGAGTCCTTTGCGTAATTCGAAGAGCGAATGCAGAGAAAGAGTTGCAACGTGTGGCTTAGACCATCTCTCTCCACCCTCCTCCACATCCTCTTCGAACTTAATCCATCTACAAACATCGACCCATACATACATCAGCAGACATAAATCCCTCATCACCATGGCCCGCAGTCCCTTTGAATGGGTGCCACGCCATTTATTAGTAGTTGATATCTCGTTTTGGGTTCTCCTGAGCCAGTGACAGTAACTGCAATCACGTGTGTTTTATAAGTTACGAGTTGGTCTTGTGTTAATATAAAGCTTACTGTGTTGGCCCACAGCGACATAAGTACGCTCTGCATAGTCTGTTCTGATCTTCAGATTTCAACAAAAAAGTCTTCTTTTCCTGGACTTTATTCCTCCCAAGGCTGTTTCCGTGTTTTCTCCGACCCCCTTCTTGGCTTTCTCTCTACCTTCTCCGACTCCCAATGGACAAGTGTTCTAGCACATTTTCTAGTCTTCATATACCGTAGTCTCCAAGCACTTATCAATGTTATTTACTTGTTGTTGAAATGAGAAGCTGTTCAAACCTATTTTATTATCATTATTTTAACTTCTGTTCAGTTTAAGTATTTGGTTTTTTCTTAGTTGCTCCACATGGAAGTGAGAACTGTCTTTGATGAGTCTCTGTCAGAGTGGCGCTATAAAAATTTGCAATTATAATTTGCTATCACCGATGTATTATGTTTCCGGCCGGAAGTTGAAATCTGATGGAAAATTCCTACCTGGCCGTTTCCTTCCATTCCATTTCTCCCTCATCTCCAACCGCACGCAACTCTTCCAATTCGCAGAAGATGTCGTGAGTCTGATGAAATTCATCTTCCTCATCCTCGTCTCGACCGAGAATTGATGCCACACGCTGCGACGGAGGAGTGCCTGCAAATTTTTACAAACATTAACCAACTTTTTGCAATAAGTAAATAAGTAAGCATATTCTTTATTTTGACCAGTTGACAAAACGCACTCTGGTGTGCATTACATGTAAATTTAGCAGTTTGCAAGTTATAGCTTCCGGTTGAATTCAAATACAACATCCTAACCGGAAAAGTATTTCTCATTGAGCTATCAGCTTGGGGTAAAATCCGGTCCTATGTTCTTGGCCGAGAAGGGTATAATCAGTTTTCTTTCTTGGAGGTAATAATAATAATCTTCGTTTAATATCTTCAAACTGACAATTACACATTATGATTACAAATCAGTATGAACGGATGATCACAAGTTATTACAGGAGTCGAATTTTAACTGTATACGGCAGCCATGCAAGGCGCCTATCACGTCCTACATCTAAGAACCCATCATACCCACACAATTGTAATCTGGCATTTATCAAGCGCCACCTCAAGAAAAACTCATCAGTGACGCTTCAGACCCGAACCAGTGAAATTACTATGGAATAATACAGACTGCAGGCGCTTGCCAAACTGGAAAGGACAGCTCGAGATAAAGGCGATTCCAGCTGGTGGGTCCAACATAGGCAAAGCTTCTGGACTGAGCTGTAGCAGCACGCATACAAGGGCAGTCAGAAGTCAATGGACAGCCGACCGAAGGGGGCTCCCACTCAGGACCGAGGAGTCTATAATAGTTTTGTTATAATGACGCACAAGGCATCCGTGGTAGACGATCGATGAGAGAGAAACTGTAACCAAAACCATAATACGTTGGCGAAGACCATTAATTAGTTTTGATGTTAATTAAATTACAGCTCAGATCAATCAACTTCAAGACTTTGAAGATGAAAATTGTTTTATTTAAAAAATGCATTCAGTAATGAGTTTTCCATGTGCGGTAACTAAGAAAGGAATAACTTCTAAAAACTTACTGAAAAGAAGTTATAAATAACGATAACAAGATAGGCTTGAACAGCTTCTTATTTCAACAACAAGTAAAAGCATTGGTAAGCACATTTTAGTAATATCAAAAGCAGCTACATAATATTTAGAAACATACATGGATATATACAAACAAACACAACATTCATACACAAAATACAATACATGCAATAAATTGCGTTCTGAAGTACCTAAACCGCTCTGTATTAAGTGCATAAATACATGCGTACATACATACATACATACATACATACATACATACATACATACATACATACATACATACATTCAATACATACATGTACAAACAGATATATACATGTATATACATGCAGAAGCATACATACATACACACATACAAAACATACATACCTGTACACATGTACAGAAACAATAAATACAAGCATACATACATACAGTCATACATAGATACAAAACATACATACATGTACATGTTTTAGAAGTTCCTAAAATGCACTCTACAGAGGCCCAGATACACACAGTCACACACAAACACACACAAATACATAGGCCTACATGCATACATTACTAAACCACGCATGGGCATTTCCCAACAACACATAAACCATCGTTAAGCAAACACGGCGCATAAGCCTTTCCTCGTTCATCGCATCATCATCATCATCATCATCATCATCATCATCAGTCCAAATAAAGCATTCAATTGCACTAACTTGGCTTCGTCGAATCCGGTCCATTGGCAGCGCCACTCTCGTCGACGGTTCTCTGACGAGAATGTTTACGTCGTTTACGTTTCTTGTTGTCTTCCGGATATCGCAGACCGATGTACATGGCCTGCTGTTCCTCCCATCTCTCCCTCATGTTCACTGAAGCACCAACGATTAATCAATCAACGGCCGATCAAGAGGAGACAAAACAAATAAACGCTCAGCCACAGATGACCGAAAACAGCCAAACGTTCACGCAACACACAAACAACGGCATACTTCCACATATTTATGTAACAGTAACATTCAGTAACAATTAGTAACAGTTAGTAACATTTGGTAACATTTAGTAACAATTAGTAACATTTAGTAACAGTTAGTAACATTAAGAAACAATTAGTAGGCCTAACATTTAGTAACAGTTAGTAATATTTAGTAACATTTAGTGTTTAACGTGTAATTGTAATTTGACACTTATGAATCATAATCGTGTTCTCAAAACTTCTAAAGAGCCACTCGAAGGCCAAGCGCAGGGCACCAGCCTATTCACGAGCGCTGAACAATTATTGTGGGTGAACAACTTGCCAAAGGTAGCTATGCAGTGGCTTGAGGTAGATTCGAACCTGCGACAAGGCACAGAACATACCGCTACACCACTCCGTTCCTGTGTTTAACTTGTAATTGTAATTGATATTAAATTTTATAAAGCGCCACTCAGGAAAAAACCCATCAGTGGCTCTTCCGACCCGAGCCAGTGAAATTACTGTCGAATAATACAGACTTCAGGCGCGAATTTAACTCTGCGAGCAAGTTGACAATACAATAATATACTATGCTATAATATGATATTAATTAAAGTTAAAACTTTAGCACAATTAAAATTAGGAGTTTACAAAAACTTGGCCTGGGGTAATAGACTAGTAAATTCGATTGTACATTCAACTGCAGGAGAGGCTTGGTGGCAATGGTTGCAAGAAATTTAACAGCAGAGAACTTCGGCATGACGAGCCACAGACTCTTCCCTGCTGGAAAGAACAAATGGGGA
This sequence comes from Allolobophora icterica, assembly GCA_963556255.1. Classification (NCBI taxonomy): domain Eukaryota; kingdom Metazoa; phylum Annelida; class Clitellata; order Crassiclitellata; family Lumbricidae; genus Allolobophora; species Allolobophora icterica. Next base: position 70,369,395 of record OY744608.1, read on the forward strand.
TCATCCACGCTGGAGAGAACAGAAAGGTCAAATAACACAGGACGAAGTGATTAATAACACAATTTTCCAGACAGAACAGATTTATCTCCCTTCTGGCAGCGAAAAGGTCATAACAGGATCACGGACTCGCTGACTGCTTCAACGGAAACCCGAGGGACAGTGGAAGCGAAAATGGTATTCAGTCAGAAAGCATCGCTCCCACATCCCACGGATTCCACTTGATATATCAGAAGTCTTGGTTTGGGAAAAATAAACGACGTATTGGAGAAACAATGCAGAAGAAGAGTGCAGAGCAGAATCAGGTTGGATGAGACACAGTCATAAACTGCATGGAGCTCAGGTTCACTGACCTCCGGAAAAAGCTGTCGAGGACCAGAAAAACAAATGAAAATCTACACGATAAAGTCAAGGTAGATCTGAAAACCTCTGATGAATGGACAAGAAATCCATAAGACACTAAAGTCAACAATTCCTCTCAATGTAATTGTTACAGTGGCGAGTCGTAATGGACTCTTTAGTTCACCTCTTGTGCGATAAGAAAAGGACCGAGAGAGGTAGAATAAGCTATCGATTGCTTTTAAGACCTGAATGAGTTCCTGCACAAATGGATCAACTAAACTGCGTTCGGATCGATTATTCTTCCATGCCGACCGAATCCACTTGATAACAAACGTCTTAGAATTTAGAAAAAATTAGAGAAACTTCAGACAAATTTCACCATGCTACCCTTTTACAGAAACAGGTCTAGTAACAAGGTAAAAACAAAAGGTAATACTTTACGAAGGTAAAGGCAGCACAATAGTAAAGGTAACACGGTAAAACAGAAACAGGCAACATGGTAGTAAATATAAAGGTAACATGGTAAAACAGATAAAGGTAATATGATATGAAAGGTAAAGGTAACATGGAACAACAGATAAAGGCAACATGGTAGGAAAGGTAAAGTTAACATGGTAACAAGGTAGAGGCAACATGGCAGGAAAGGTAAAGGTAATACCATGGTAACAAAGTAAAGGCAACATGGCAGGAAAGGTAAAGGTAATACAATGGTAAAAAAGGTAAAGGCAACACGGTACGAAAGGCAACATGGTAGAAATGGTGACGGTAACATGGTAAAAGGTAACGGTAACAAGGTGTAAAGGCGACGTGGGAAAAAAGGAATGGTCATTGCCCGTGGTGAAAAAAGACAGGCTTGATTTCCAGAAACACCTTAAAGCCACGGTCCGAGGCGGTGGGACGAAGTCTCTGTTGGCTGACGAGGTGGAACCACGACGAAGCAATTCAACAGAAGATAATCAAGTGCACTCCTGTCAACGTCAGCACCGACCTCATCCATATTCATTGCGCAGAATTCATCAGTTGGAGCAATGAAGCTGTCGCAACAAAACCAAGTAACGTATACAAAGAGCCGAGTTAAAACATCTGATAAGGATCGACGCGTCACTCATGCTCCTCGACTCCAAGGAAGTCGGTCCCTAGGTCGAGTGGAATGCATTCGAGAAGCTTTCAGCGCTGCTGTCTCGACGCAACAAATTAGAATTCCTATGAGGAACGAATGGAGGAGGATAATTGTGGTCGTACCCTGCATGGCATCTTCGGTCAACGGCGCTGACCAGTGGGAAATTGACCCGTAGTCCTTGACCGGTTTCTCTGGATCGGAGGCGCGGGTCGCTGGAAGGGCCATCGTCAACGCAGATTAGCAATCAACTCTTCTCTGGTTTTCTGCTATGCTCAGCAAACTTCCTAAACACAGAACAACCAAAAATTAACTATTATTAACGTTAACAACTAAACATTAACATTAACTACTAATAATATTATCAACTAACATGAAGAAGAAGAGCAGTCCCTTAAACTAGCCATGAGGCAGCCATGGGTATGAAGTGTTAGCGACTTCACTTTCTTAGCCACGGCATCTGAGGGCGGGTGGCCAGTTATCTCCCTCGCTGTCCAATCTTCCCACATACAATGCACGTTCAGTGTACTCATTATAGCTGGGTTTGCTAGGGGGTGCAGATGGAGCATAGATCTTGAACCAGATTTCTGCCCTGACGGGGATTTGAACCCCCGACCTCTCGATTGACAGTCCAGCACGCTAACCACTACACTATCAATCACCGTCTATGCTTAGAACACAAATAAAACTCCACAGAGGACAATGAACTCCTCGTGAAATTATTATATGTTTCTTTCGATTTTTCAAAGCCCATGCAGTCGCTCTAAATATAGGCCTATTAAACGTCCGATTTGTTTGACAGTTTGTCATGATGACTGTTAACAATCGATGCGGAAATCTCATTGCATAGATGTCATAGAGGAAAGTAATGTCAACCACCAGTCTATAATATGTGTGCGTGTGCGTGCGTGTGCGTGTGCGTGTGCGTGTGTGTGTGCGTGTGCGCGCGTGTGCGCGCGCGTGTGCGTGTGTTACTGTCGATGCATAATTGCATATGTGAAATGCAGAACAAGCCTATTATCAAATATAGAGTATATGTGAATCACAAGATATATCTTTTTGACAGCCTTTTTCAAAATGCCTTCGAGAAGTCCTCAGAGGCACATAAAAACGCTCAGAAACATAATTACACACACACACACACACACACACACACACACACACACACACACACACATATATATATATATATATCTGTGAAACATTGAATATATATTAAGTACCGTATATAAAATGGACAGTATATAAATATATGAAGCATTGAGTACATATTACCAGAGTATTCATAAGAGAATACTCTGGTGTGCATATTTATGGACATTTATATATATATATACATATATATATATATATACATGTATATCTATATAAAATAATATATCACAGATTATATAACGCATATTTAAAGTATTTATTTAATATAACACGCATACATTTAAAAAGCAGAGTATATACAATGTATGCTTAAATGGTTGTATGTATATTGTGCGATTGATAATTATTGTAACAGGGCGTGCAGTTGAAACATTGGAATCAACCTGACATCTCCAAAAGATTATTTGGTCATTGCTTCCCTTGAATCAATCAATTGAATCAATCAGTTAAACAATCACCATCTGTTGATGTTTCGGGCATAATCACGAGGGCGCTATAGAAGTTAATTAGATAACATCTATAGATTGGATTTCAGATAGCCTTGAAAAAACCAAATCCAAATATGATGAAACAACGGAAACCGGTTTCCATAGACAAAGCCCGAATCAATAACAGTTTAATTCCGGCTGCACGCACAGGCTATAAACAACGGACTGGAATGAAAATGTTCATAATTAGTGCAACTACCTACGCACATCGACTGGTTGGCACCAATGATGTTCTCCCGGGTCCAAAGCAATGGTGCAGATGCACTGTCTTTTATACACATAGACCAACACATGTAATATACGTCGATCGGCTGCCCATGGACTTCTGACGTCCCTCGTATGCATTAAGCTTACTGCTACAGCTCAGTCCAGAAGCGTTGCCTATGTTGCGCCCACCAACTGGATTAGCCTTTATCGTGAGCTGCGGCTCGAGCTCCTCAGTTTGTCCCCTCCACAGTTTCGCAAGCGCCTCAAGTCTGTATTATTCGACAGTAATTTCACTGGTTTGGGATGGGAGCACCACTGGTGAGTTTTTTTCTAGAATTGGCGCTTTATAAATGTCAGATTACAATTACAAAACAGAAAAACTTCAGTACAATACCAAGTGATATTTAAAGATCAGTATTTAAGAAATATTCCTCTGCAAGAGCAGACAGGTGTTTTGAAAATTCTCCTTCACTTGCGCCCCCTAGCCAACTCACCTGGAATGAGTACATTGGCCGTACACTGCGTGGGAAGATGTGACGGCGAGGAAGAGGACTTGCCATCCACCCTTATATGCCGAGGCTAAGAAAATTACTTTAAAATTGAGCAAATTGATGCCGAGGCTAAAGTAAAATTGTCGCTAACAAATCACACCTCTCCCTGTCTCTCGGGGTTAGCTCGAGAGACTACTACACCTCTTGTCTCACACATATATTGTTTGCTAAAAGTTCAGTAGAATATCAAGTGATATATAATTACTGATATTTAAGGCTAGAGGATACACAAACATGCATGCATATATACAACATTCATACATACATAGTTACATACATACATACACACATACATACATACATACATACATACATACATACATACATACATACATACACACATACATACATACAATCATACATACATACCATTATACATACATACATACAATCATACATACATACATACATACATGCATACATACATTCATGCATACATACATACACTGTGGCATGACGCGTCCTGTTAGTATAGTAAAGATTCGATAGAGGTCACCATGATGCCACACTGGAGTGGACTAAGGTGTGTCCAAGGTGGTCTGAAGGTCGAGGATCTGGACATTCCTTCACTTTCAGTCTACTGGCAGGATATAAAAAGAGTGAGAGGGATATGACCATTCTCTTGCAAATCCACACACTGTATCACACACTCCAGTTACCTTACATTGTGTGTTGCTTTATGACGCCTAGCATATTGAACCTCCCTCCGCTCACTGCGTGCGCCCATCACGCCATGAAACAGATCATCACACGACTAGCCAATCGCTTTCCGTGGAACAATGCTGACCGAGGCAACAGTAAATGAGAACGATCATTAACAGCGAAATACAAAAGCAATCTGCTAGCGAGATATGAACACAAACTGATGAACAGTGTAAATATGTCACAGCAAAAAAAGCTCCTGCATGCTAACACACACATCCGGGAAATTCGGAATTTTCTCTGCATCCTTTGATGAAAATTCTCCGCTATTGTCAACCATGTAGATCTGGCCGACAGTTTGCTCAATTGGAAAGTAAAATAAGTAGAAAAAGATCAGTCCGCAAAGCTAGCCTCAGAGGCGACCATGGGTATGTAGTGCTGGCAACTTCATTTTCTTAGCCTCGGCATATAAGGGCGGGCGACTAGTCCTCTCCCTCATCGACAGTGTACGGTCAGTGTACTCATCATAGCTGAGTTGGTTTAGGAGGCGATGGTGGGGTAGAGACCTCAAAACAAATTTCTACTCTGGCGGGGATTTGAACCGACGACCTCTCGGCTGACAGTCCAGCGCGCTAACCATTCGACCATCGTGGACCCACATTACGAAAATTCGGTTCCGACACATTGAGTCACATGTGGCCCGCGGCCTTCGATGCAGGGAAGCCAAAACAGTCGACATCCAAAATCAATAACTGAACGTCGCTGGCTAAGCACCCAACACGGGACTCAATGCGAAAAGGCTTAGCATGGAATAAATCAACGAATCCGGCAAACACGAAGAAGAAGACCAACTCCTCATCAGTTCGTCTTCCGTCCGTCTCCGACAAATTCCGCTAAGCTGGTTAATCTTGATTTAATTAATCCGCGGATTATGAACACAACCTGACACAATATCAAAACATGGCATTGATTAGTTACGTCAGTCAGAGTTAATATGGAAATCAATCAATATGAAAAGTCGCTCAGAATGACTGCGCTGGAAAAAAACTGTCTGTCTATCGTCCGATTTAAGCTCCCAGCAAAGTTTCTCAATCACGTCCTTGGTCAGTTACTGTGTTACAACAAAGATTACTAGCGTCGCCCTCCTCTTTTATACAGGCTTGGGGCTGGCGCTAACAGAGCAACTACCCGTCTATTCGTTCCCCTGCTTTCTCTGTAGCGTCTTTCCTCCTTTGGCTTTCTTAAAACCTGTTTCTTCTCTCGGGTTCTCTCGCACTGGGAGCGCTTCTGAATGGCTCTCCCGTTAGAAGCGCTTTATAAATGTCCGAATACAATACAATACAAAAAACGACCTCCTTTGAGCGAGTCGTCTATTTAAAGCACTTGGTACTTCAGTCATCATTCCACCCTAGCACCACTCTTTCTCGCCCTCCCTAAACACCTCCCCTCTGATTCAGACCTGGCAGAGAAATAGACCCGACAACCTGGCTCTTGGAAAATTGATTTGATAGGCGCCCAATCGCCGACGAATAAGCCGGTAGTAGTTCCTGTTTAACGACGCTGTGTCAAAACAGAGATTTAAGTTACCCTCCTCCTTTATCCAAGCTTGGGACTGGCACTACCAGAGTGAGTGCGGGCAGTGGCCGAGTATGCCGGTCTGTCTGACGCAGCTTTTATGTTAAACTGAAAATCGGAGATTTGCATCTACATCACATTAGCCTATAATACACACGACCACTCCAAGTAATGCATTGTCCAAAATGATGTTAGTTCCTTCAGAGACTTTTGTCTCCTCAGCTCTTGTCTCTCAACTCTGACAACAATAGCCGCATTTAATTAATGATTTCTGTTGTCTTGGACCGCACACAATCCGGGCGTTACAGTCACCGCCCCACACGGTGACGCTGGCCGGTTTCTCTACGTCACTGTCCTGCTGCAGGATATTATGTGGCCTTCGGGCGCCGCAGTCACGTTGATAAACAGAGACCGTTAACAGGTCTGTGGCTGTGGGCGCATCTGCCATCGTCCCCATACGTGCTCGGAGTATGCTGTGCGTACTTGGGAACACTCGGTCGATGCGTAGTCGGGGATGACGTGGAGCACACCCTGCACACGTACGATATTGGTGCTCATCAGGACAGAAAGACACTTGGCGTTGGCATTCGATCAGTCTTTGCTAGCCGTCTGTCTCCGTCTGTCAGGACAGGTTGATGAGCATCTATAGACGACATCTGAATGGAAATGTTGTTGTTTCAGATACTGCTGTCTCAAAAGTTTCCCGTAGAGTTGGATGTATAATAATAATAATAATAATAATAATAATAATTATAATAATAATAATAATAATAATAATAATAATAATAATAATAATAATAATAATAATAATAATAATAATAATAATAATAATAATAATAATAATAATAATAATAATAATAATAATAATAATAATAATAATAATAATAATAATAATAATGATAATAATAATAATAATAATAATCATAATAATCATAATAATAATAACAACAACATCTGATCTGGCACCGGGGACGAGGACCACGAGCCCCAGTAGCGACAGTAATTCTTCGGAATTGCTTCTAGGAGCCTGAGGGATTCTTCCTACCTTGTGCAAAAAGAATAATAATAACAATAATAATTACTTTAAAGAATCAGTTGCAAGCACAACGATGGTAATTCGGTTACTGATTGTGGCCAAATGTGGTTTCACAGCCTTCCAATCTACCATGTCTCTGATAAATTATCAAAAGATATTCTTTAGACTATGACCAATAAATGTCTGATCTTCTGGAAAATGACTTGCATCTTTAATTGATCTCTCTGGACAACCTCGAAACAGCGCTCGTTAATAAGTTGGTGCCCATTTTACGAAGTGTCTCAGACATTTGGAGTTAATTATTACGATTATGGAAAATCGGAGCCAAATAAGGAAACTCGGTTGAAGCTTCAATAGAGTGATTTTTAATTTGTACTCGGAACGATATTGATTTTTCACCGTGAATGTATCAGCAACAATATCTATTGTGCATTGTTTTATTCACGCTGTGATGGACAGGTTGATGGCCATTGTTCTATTAAGCCTATTTATAGATTTCTTTTCACAACCAGTAGCAATCGCCCACAGGAAAGAAGGTCATGACGTCTTTGCAGCAGCCATTTATCTAGCTATTCAGACTACGTTTCAATACAACTAACCTTGATTTGGTTCTGATGTCGTACAAAACAGCGTGCCTCGACGCTTAGGTTTTTTACATTAAAAAATTCATTTTATTCCATTTGTTTGTTGAGGGTTGCATGCTGACTTACAACTGTGAGTGGGAAGATCAGATGGCAAGGGAGAGGACTGGCAGTTCGTCCACATCTGCTGAGGCTAAGAAAAGTGAAGTCGCTAATACTGCCTACCCATGAATTCCTTGCAGGGCTAGTTTACGAGACTCTTCTTCTTCATCTTGCTGGGAGGTCAGTGTAATCTTCTTGAAGGGGCGCTATATAAATTATGTTTGAATTCACAACAACAATTTAGAACAAACACCAATTGCTCTTGAGCTACTTTCGTGTCACTGTACACACACACACAGTGGACATTTAAATGTAAGGTTTCCGCTTTTCACTTTCTCGTCTAGCGTTCGTGATCTAGGAGTGACCCTTGACAATTCTCTCACCTTTACTGAACACATTTCCAAACTCACTCGCACTTCCTATTTTCACCTAAGGCGCCTTAGAGCTATCCGTCGCTCTCTGTCATCTCCAATTTTCACTTCAATTGTCCATGCATTTGTCTGCTCTAGACTTGACTACTGCAATTCCCTCCTCATTGGTCTTCCCAAAGTCCGTCTTGCTCCTCTTCAGTCCGTTCTCAATGCTGCTGCTAGATTAATTGCCCGTCTTCCTCGATTCTCTCATATCACCACCTTTATGGCAGAAGAACTCCACTGGCTCCCGCTTTCTGCCCGCATCCAATTTAAGGTCCTCATCCTTGTCTCTAAGGCTCAGCTTGGTTTCGCTCCAAAATATTTATGTGACTTATTTCATCGCCCTCACTCTGCGGCTTCTCTTCGTCCTCTTCGTTCATCTGACCGTTTGGACCTCCTCGTTCCCCGTGTCAGGACTTCACTGGCTCAATCTAGGTCGTTTGCTTCCATTGGCCCTGCTCTTTGGAATGGGCTTCCTCCGTTTGTTCGTTCTTCTATTCTCTCAGGTAGCGTCTCTTCCTCTTTTACCTTTCTTAAAACTTGCTTTTTCTCTCGGGGTCTATCGCACTGGGAGCGCTTCTGAATGGCCCTCCCGCTAGAAGCGCTTTATAAATATCCGAATACAATACAATACAATACAACTAAATGTAACCAGTAGTTCTATTAATTATTCATTGTTACGTCTCTTCTGCACCTACAATGCTATTCGTGAAGTATATGTTTCTAATAACACTAACCCAATCAACTTTGAATTGAACCAAGCCACAACTCAAAGATTATCGTAGTCGCAATCTCAAAATGTCCACGGCGCCCAAAAAAATGAAGTTGCGGGAATAGGTGTTTAGACAAAACATAATCTATAGGCTGGGGGTGAAACCGGTTCCAGGTCAAGATCCAAAGGGGTCAAGCTGTCATCCCAGACTATGTGGTAGGTATATGCCTGCCTGCCTGCCTGCCTGCCTGCATGTCTGTCTGTCTGTCTGTCTGTCTGTCTGTCTGTCTGTCTGTCTGTCTGTCTGTCTGTCTGTCTGTCTGTCTGTCTGTCTGTCTGTCTGTCTGTCTGTCTGTCTGTCTGTCTGTCTGTCTGTCTGTCTACTTGTTTGTCTGTCTACTTGTTTGTCTGTCTACCAAATATGGCCACAGAAAAGGAAGAAAGTTGCTCAGCATTGCTAACACACGAGGGATATATATATATATCACAGTAAACATAAACAAGGCCAGATTGAAACATAAATTTCTCAAGCGTCTACTGTAACCCATTTTCTGGAACATTAAAGCCACTCCTCTGCTGTACCACCGATAGCTACGTGGAAATGCGTCTCTAAGAGACTCACCCTAAGTATCTCTCCTTGAACTTTCTGTCCCATGTTTGATTCATTGCAATTGTAATTGTAATCCACATTCACAAAGCGTCACTCTATTATTCAAATACTCTCCCGGACAGTTTTATTGCCCAGTTTTAGTTGGTATTTCCTATTCCCCATTGAAACTCTGCAGCATAAACTCTTCTCTACCGAATAAACGACTGTACAGCGAATAGATCGAGAAAACTGAGAACAAAAGAAAATGACTGCTAGACCAGTACACAGCCGAGCAACAGAATCGTGGACAAATCATATAAAGGAGGAAATCAACAACTTCAGCAACAACGGAATGATTTAAGATGAACGAGCACCATAGACAGCAATATGTTGTAGGTATATGTTTTAGCTATATGTGATGTAGGATAAATTGGTATATGTTGCAATAATTATGTTGATAAGAAAGAAAACCAGACAAGATTAGGTCAACGAACACCAGTGTTATTTTCGTTCGGAAAATCATTTCTATTTTAGTTTTTATTCAGTTCGGGTATCAATCATTTCTATTTAGTTTCAGTTTTAGTTTTAAATTTTTCAATCATTTTCGTTTCTATTTCGTTTCTATTCTTCAAATCGTTTTAGTTTTAGTTTAGTTCAGTTTTCCAAATCATTTTAGTTTTAATTTTCGTTTTTGGAATCTTTTTAGTTTTAATTTTCGTTTTTGGAATCTTTTTAGTTTTAATTATATAACTCTATTTCAAAGGGATTGTCCCAAATCTTCGAAAACACCTTTTAGAAACACCCCTTAAGTTCAATAAAATGAGTCAATACTCAGTAGACATGAACACGGAACAAATTACATATTTCCAGGCAGCCAGGACAACAGGTCAGAATCCAGAAGAGAACTCTCAATGGAAACCGGGACGTCTGGCAGCATAGGTTATATAAACCTCAATAGGCACTATCTCATTTATTTTTGATTTTGGCCTGATTTTGGAAATACTATGCCGGTTTACAAAATCACGAGTTACCAACAACAAGTACTTTACATAATTATACTTAATTTAGGCCTATGGAAAATCGTTTATGAAAAGTTGCGTGTATGCTGCATGGCCTAGCCAGTCACGTAGCTACCAGCTATGCGAACACCACAGGATTGTCCTTACTCCTTTATCGTTCAGAACTGTATAATAATCGGCATTGCCTTTTATCGTTATCTTCTTCGTGTACAAAAGTATTACCATACAATACTTTAGCGTTTCCTACCGTATAAAAATATGACGACTCATTATTAATAATTTTGCAAAATGACTTCGACAGAAATTATGGATCGCAAAGACGCAAGATAATACGCAAACAGGAAGTTGTGTGACTTGTGACTGTAGTTTAGACACGCGCCCAGTACAACTGCGTCGCCGAAATTTTTATAAAAAGACATGGTTGGATTTTCAATACTTCGTTCAAGAATTTATTTTCGATTATCGTTTTTAATAAAATACATGGTTGGATTTTCAATACTTTTCGTTCGGAAAATCATTTTCGATTCTCGTTTTAATTCGTTTTGAGTCCAGTCTTTTTCGTTTCTATTTCGTTCTCGTTCTCAAAATCTTTTTCGTTCTCGTTTTCGTTCTCGTGAACGATTGACTTTTCTTTTTCGTTCTCGTTTCGTTCTCGTTCACGATAATATCACTGACGAACACGCCACCTTTTCATAGATTACTTCCTTTTTTCAAATTAATTATCCACACCATAGGCTGGATTAACTACATCCAGAATATCAGTCCTATACAGACTGATCTTCTGGTTATTGGCGTCATTACGACTTGGTTTTGTCTTGTGCATCAGAAATCGCATGACAGAAGTCATAAATTACAATTACAATTTTCACGAAAATAAAACGATAGCCCGCAAGACGCATATTTCCTACACGTTTTCCAATTTCATTATCGGACGCGTACAAGTGCAAAACGCCAAGGACCTCTCTCTGGCAACAAAACAACGAACCAAACACGATTCGCCAACGCTAGACGACCAGCCAGGGTGAGAACGACGCGAACATAATCAATTATGTCAAGTATGAAGAAATGCCTATGAATAAAAGATGCGCGTCCCCCATTGTCACGACCGCCATTATACGAAGGCAGCGCATACAGTAAAGAACGCAGCAAATGCAGAACTCATATACACGAGCGATGCTAATCCAATGAGACGTCACCGTAAAGCGATGTTTAATTTAAATGCAGGATCACAGAGGTCACCCAATGAGAACTCGGGCAAACCTAATAAATAATTTGTTCGCTAGTGGACACAAGGGCACCACCATACTCAGAAAGCTCAAATACAACTATGTCGCACAAACTCGGCGACTGTTCGCATTCGGGTACGTAGGCGTAGACTCTGGAGGGGGCAGCCGAGGCACGTCTCCCCTCCCCCACAATAATTGAGATGGACTGCACATCCAATGCAACAAGTGTAGAATGAATAACCAAATGCCCACCCAAATATTTTGGAAAAGTTTACGCCAGTGCTTGGTTAGCGCCAGTCCCAAGCCTGGAGAAAAGAGGAGGACTTAGAACGTGCAAGTCTTACCAAATCTGCGAGTGCGTAGAGTCTGGTTTCAATTGTGACAATTGAGGTTTTAGAACTCGACAGAATGAAGTATACCACTGATATATACTGGTGTTATCAAGGCAGCACCAGTATGTCAGTGTGTCTTTAGAAGAGAGGAAATTCTCATGCAAACAGACAGGCTAATGGTTTGCTCAGCTCATAATTGTTCTACTGCTCGTTTAATTGTCCTATTGCTCGTGTTATTATTACAACGGTTGTTGAAACTACTTCACACTCTGCATTTTGTATGCTATCATCAATTACCTGATTATTATTTTTATTATTATTATTACTATTATTATTAGTAGTAGTAGTAGTAGTAGTAGTAGTAGTAGTAGTAGTAGTAGTAGTAGTAGTAGTAGTAGTAGTAGTAGTAGTAGTAGTAGTAGTAGTAGTAGTAGTAGTAGTAGTAGTAGTAGTAGTAGTAGTAGTAGTAGTAGTAGTAGTAGTAGCAGCAGCAGTAGTAGTAGCTATAATTGAGTTCCGGACATTGTTAAACTAAAAACAGAGATTTGGTCTTACCATTCAATGTGCAAACCAAACAACTTAAAGGCAAGACGTGATAAACAAGATAACTGAAAACCTTAACGCCTTATATTACACATTCAACACTACGCTCATAGGCGTAGCTACATTGAGGCAAGAGGAGGCATTTGCCTCCTCTTGTTTTTTTAGATTTAAAAATTTTCCTTGGGTTATAGCCCTGCATCCTCAAATACACCCGATTAGAGGTGGAAGTTGCCTCCTCTTGAACGGAAGAAATTCCCAAAAAAGGTCATCACATTTTTTGACAAGCAGTAGTTGCCTCCTCTTGAATTGAAGTCTGGCTATGCTCCTGACTACGCTCTACCACAAAGGATCAGATTTTCAAAATAGGTGTAATAAACTAAGAGCTTAATCTCAGAATCGGTTTTTTTCTAGGAAAAAAGGTTCCAGAACGGAACAATAGGTTCCGGAACTAAGCAATTATGGATGGGCCAAAATCCCGAGATAAACGGGATTGGGGGTTAGGAGGGGTCTCAAAAACACTGAAAACAGTTTACAACACTGAAATTAAATTAAAATAATTATACTATTGTTTTCATTATTAAAATAAATAAATTATGTTTTAGTAGCGGAAAAAAGTTGCCGGTACGCCGTTCCGGCGCGTTCCGGCGCGTTCCGGCTGAAAGAAAAACCACTGCTCAGAATAATTTCTGCTCCACAGGCAGGTTAGGCACTATTGCCAAAACACTATAGAAAAAACAATGTTTTGCTGAAATATCGTCAGCTTTATTTTCTCGAAGACATAAGGGCAAAGCGTCTAGAGGGATTTAAAGGAAACGTCAGTTCTTCTGAATAATTTAATTCGTACAATCTGATTGGACAGAAAAAATATCGTCAGCTTCATTATTCAACAAAGCATTCACGTCAACTTGTTTACTTCTGTTTAACCCTACGAGGATTCGTTCATTCATTCATTCAGAACATTTATATAGCGCCTCTCGTTGAGGATATCACACTAGATAGAATGTCCAGCAATCAGATGAGAATACCTACTGACCCACCGACGGACTGACTAACCAACCAATCAACCAACCAATCAGTCAACCAACCAATCAACCAACCAGACAACCAACCAACCAATCATTCAACCAATCAGTCAACCAACCAGGCAACCAATCATTCAACCAATCAGTCAACCAACCAGGCAACCACCCTTTAAACCAACTAGTCAACCAATGAGTCAACCCAACCATTCAACCAACCAGACAACCAATCAGTCAACAAACCAGTCAACCAATCACTCAACCAACCACTCAACCAAACAGGCAACCACCAGTCAACCAACTAATCAATCAGCCAATCAACCAACCAACCAAGCAACCACCCAGTCATCCAACTAGTCAACCAACCAGGCAACCAACCAGTCAACCAATCAGTCAACCAATCAGAGAACTAAAAGCAATTCTGTGACTGTAATTGTAACAGATCATTTGCAAAGCGTCTTAATGAGTCTCTCAGAGACACTCTGGTCGTAGCTCCGTGAGTCACGTGGCAGAGATGTGTCTTCAATGTTCCAGAAAATGGTTTATTATCGACGCATGTAAATTCACGTTCTCCGTAGAAACCGTGTCAACTGGGCATAAAACCATTCGAGGACAATGTTATAATTAACTGAGGATGTCAACTGGACGCCCACACACGGCAGTTCTGAGCAGCTCTTTGGCTTTACATGCAACCTTCTAACCTTAGCAGCCATCGTTATTTCTCATTGGCTTTCAAACCAACAGCTCTTCACCTGGCCACTGACTAACCGCGCCTCCGACTAGCATTCTGTACCTTAAGCGCGTTAAAAATGTTTGTAATAATAATAATAATAATAATAATAATAATAATAATAATAATAATAATAATAATAATAATAATAATAATAATAATAATAATAATAATAATAATAATAATAATAATAATAATAATAATAATAATAATAATAATAATAATAATAATAATAATAATAATAATAATAATAATAATAACAACAATAAATGTTATAATCAAAAAGACATTAATTTTAAGAGTTTATGACGCTGTTACTACCTGAAAAATTCAATTATAGCAACCACCAGTAGCCTAATAACTGGGAATGTTAGACATTGATGTAACGAGAACACGGTTGTATATCAGTTGTCTAGTAATAAAAATGAATCACTCTCCTATTTCTAGACATAACTGTGGCCTTTCGATATAAAATCGGACAAAACTGGCTACAGTTGTAATTGACTTAAATTAATTATCTAGTATGTCTCATATTTGATTACCAATTCGAAACAATTATGAATATATTTAGCCTATGCAGATATTGTTACTCTATGTACATCTGTACAATACAATACATGCATATATTATCATTCATAGATTAGATAGCCATTATGAAGTGCATTTGAGAGATCATGAAAAGCTTCTATTATTATCAAATGTCTTGCTGTAGAACACGGTAGATACATATTTCATACGTACATGTATATCTTAGGTTCATGTACACTGTAGGCCTACGATGCAAGCTTTAAAAATCTAACTTTCCGATTTGGAAGACTTGGTTGATTTGCTGGTCTCAAAATTAATGTCTTTTTGCTTATAACATTTACTGTTATTATTATTATTATTATTATCATTATTATTATTTTTTTTACCCGAGGTAGATATAATCCCTCGGGTTGTTCAAAACTATATCCGGAGATAATATGATGTTTCTCTTGAACGGCGCATCACTCGACAAGTTCTGGCCGCATGAAAGTTCCTATGAAGGCAACAGCATTGAAGCGTTGTATGGTGATTGACAACCGCTGGAATAGATAACAAGTCTCTCTTGGGTCTCCGGTGGTTAAAGCTAAGCCTCTCCCCAAGTAATATTATTATTATTATTATTATTATTATTATTATTATTATTATTATTATTATTATTATTATTATTATTATTATTATTATTATTATTATTATTATTATTATTATTATTATTATTATTATTATTATTATTATTATTGGACATAGGTATTTTACTGCCTTCGTCGCAAAGGCATTTCCATATATCCACAACACACTTTTTTTTCTAGCAGACCATCAATTTCTATTCGAGTACTCGGTGCTCAGAAGATGTACATGCATATGCATGGTTGTGAATAGAAAAAGACAGTGTGCACTGATTCACATAAGACCTTCAGACAACGCACATCCATTGGCAATCAATAACCCACACAACGTCATTGCTCTGGCCACATCATTTATGCAAGCCTCTCCCACTATCGACCGATATAAGCATATTTCAATAGCAGCAAAAAACAGCAGAGATAATAATATCTCGTATCACGTGTTCGTTCAATCGCAAAATAACATCACACAACTGAGTATGTGCTTATATGTAAAATGCGAGGGCGAAATCGTGAAAATTCCATATGCCGCGGGCAATGCACTTGACAGTCGGAGATTTAATGAACTCGGAACATCTTCTTTTGCTGCCACCGACTGCATATAAATCGCACAACTGGGCGGTGTGCACCATTAGCGGATCGTAAAGAAATTAATCACGTGGACGAGGCATTTAGCGGCATTGCTAGTATAGGTCTTCGTGGAAATCACACATAACCAGGAAATATGTGCTGTTGGTGAAGAGAACAACGTGTAAACAACCTCACAGAGTAGGGCGTTTGATCATCATGTTCTCCCTAAGTCCACGGGGCTTAAAAGCCCCTAAGGTGTCCATTGCACATTCCCAGTAAATCGTTTCCCTCTTTCATGCAGAGCCAAGTTATGGACTCGTGTTTCGCAACAGCCTTCTGCATCGTCTCTGTACAGTCTTCCTCTCCTTTTGTGTATTCATTGATTCCCAACATCTCCCTTTTGATCTTTTTGTCCTCATTCATCCTGCCTGTGTTAGCAAAGAGATCCAGTTTCCGACTCATCATCACTTCTGTTAGGATGGTTTCAATCATCAGCCGGATTCTGCTTACTTCAACGTTATCGATTTCCTACGTTGAGCTCAGATGAAGCACCATCCTTCTACAGCATAACATTTCAACTGCCAATATCTTTCCTAACTCAATCTCCTGTACATTCCATCTTCTCAGTCATTTCATGAAACTATTTTCGGCAGAGCTTATTGTTGTACTTATCCTCGTAGACTTAAATCCAGACTCATTTCTGCTTTTGCTATCCATCTCTTTTGTGCATTCACAGTTCCATCTTTTACGGATTCCCAGATATGAGAACAGACCGTTGAAAAATGATTATACGTTGCTCTATTACTATTCATGTTTCTCCTAAACTTTTCTTTTCTCATAACCAATGTGTTTGTCTACACTGTAGTCACCGTTTGCTATTATTATTATTATTATTATTATTATTATTATTATTATTATTATTATTATTATTTATGCCCCAAAGTACATATGATTCCTCGGGGACCTAGATAGCAATCTGTTAAATGTTGTTTCCTGGAAATCAGGCCTCGTCCTCCGCCAGGTCATTGAAAGTACCATGGAATGCAATGGCACTATAGCGTTGAATACAAATAGAGAGGCCCTGGAAGAGAGAGGTCCCCTCTCGCGGCTCTCCAGAAGTGGCCGAAAGGCACCGACCGACCTCACGAATGAAATAATAATAATAATAATAATTATTATTATTATTATTATTATTTATATTATTATTCATTTATTAAGTGCCACCATTTAATAGTTAATCAAGCATTAATCAATGACGCTGATAAACTGAGACTGAAGGACTTTGCTCAAGGTCCCTGTACAATGACCGTTACAGAAGGGGCTCGAACCCGTACTTTTACGTTACAAAGCAAAAGCTCTAACCATTCGGCAACCGTGCCCCACAAGTTGGCATCTAGAACCCTTGTGCCTTATCCAGTGAACAAATCCTTTCTGGAATGTGTAGATTCATTTTACAAGTTCCTCTTTAATATAATATCAACATCATCTTCAAATTTCTAATTGTTTATCATCTCTCCTTGTACCAATATTTCACTGCATTTCTTCCTATTGACTTCCATGACTCTTTTTAGTTATCCTACCAGCTTAGCTCAGTAACTTGGTCTCCATCTTATATTCCAACCATCCTCTGAACTTCTGGTTCATCCTTACAGCTCCTTTTCAGCCACTGCCCACCAGGTGAGAATTGTCGCGGGATTGGGAGGTTCAACCCCTAGTCTTTCTCAAGGAACCCCAGTTAAGTCTTCATTGCACACACTGCAGGGGATCGTTTTCAACCCCCTCAGTTGTGCTAGTGTAATCTAACATTATTTGACTCTGAGTCTCGGAGAAAGAGAAGACATTTCCATGGTGCATCACGTATGCATTTCTGAATTTTCTCAACAAAGCAATTGATTTTGATTCGAGTCTGACTTGCAAAACTGCTAGCATTGAAATCAACTGCTTTCAAATTTAGTTGACATCAATTCGCAAAATGAACCCCCGCCGTCTCTTTTATACAATTCCCACATTGCTGCGCACATCCTGGAAGATCTCTACCAGTGTTTTAATGTCGACCCCTTAAAACAACAATGCATATAATTATCAGCATATATAACTGCTCCTACTCCTTCGTCACAGACGTCATGGAAATAACACGTCGAAGCGAATCACTTCTTCCTCTCTAAGCACATAGAGAGAGCCACCGTTACTAAATGCATAAGGCATCGATCATCATGGTCTGGCTTAGCACCCATCGATTGATGGCTCAAGGGTCCATTCACAGCCACCGTCTCATAACGACCAGGCTCAGACTTACACATTGCCTTCAAGCCAACGGCTCAGTCAACCATCTTTGACAGCACATATAACAGACTGTGCTCTAAGCAAATCATGCGTATAGGCCTAAGCTACCTCCGCTGGTCCACACACTGCAGATAAAGCACACATTTAACTGCCACGGACTTTGTGGAAGTAACGTTTCTACCGGCAATTGCTTCTACCGCGAATGCATCACATGGCCAGCAAATGTGCATGTTCCATTATCATCAGATTTAAGCAACATAAGCTAAATTCCTCTACTAAACACGTTGCAATGAATGTTTCTGTTGTTTTTGCCAAGGAACTGAACATAATCACACAACAGGATTCTATTTCAATGTTTATAAATCTGCTTAAAACTCATTTTACATATATGACATAACCAGAATTTTGTAAAGGACCCAAAAACTATTCACTGAGTGGCAAATTCACCTGCCATGTGTGTGGCACTTTTGTGAGGTATTTAAAATATACTACATTACATGTAAGTGTCTTGGTACATACATACACATACATACATACATACATACATACATACATACATACATACATACATACATACATACATACATACATACATACATACATACATACGTACTAACATACATATTATACATACATTACATATATTACATAAATACATACATGCATGTATACTAACATACAGACATACAAAAATACATACTAACATGCATACACATACATACAAACATACACATACATACATACATACGTATTAACATACATGTATACAATAAACACACTAAAACGATAGCACCATCAACAAACAGTGCATCACAGCATCAGTGGATGTTTTCAGTTTGACTAAAGAACAACCCCTTCCCCATTTTCGGACACACAGTACTCAACGGCTTTACCGGTTCCCAATTTCTTTTAATAATAAATTTATCTGATAAATAATTCATACCTTCGGGGTCGAACGGTCCAACGAGACACAGTTCCTCTCTCAGTTCTAGTTCTGCTCAGCACATGGCATTGTTCAACCGTTTCGTGCTGCTATTGAGGACAAAAGCGTTTCTGAACAACACGACACATCGAATCATTCATATCACTCAACTGCGTTCGGTCTATCGCACCTTCTTCGCCGACGCTCAAACCCGATTCGTGCGGTTTGCGGCCGACCCAGGAAAGCGCCACACCCGCATGCGCAGACGTCAACTGCCTGGTAAGACCCGAAAAATCTATATCTGGCAGAGTCTGTCGGGCGGACGCTACTTTGACGACATTAGATCCTCAATCTATAACGAACACAGACTCGCAGAGAAAACCCAAGCCATGGATCGTCTCCGCTTTCCGTTGCGTCAGTGCCGTTCAAGCCGGCCCGGCCCGGCCCAGTCCCGGCAGTCGGTCCAGCGCTGCACGGTCAGGCTGCGCCGCCGCCTCCGCCGATCCCGATGCCGCCGACACACATTGCACGGCTACAGATCAAATCAATAATCGAACTAGTTCTGTGTAAGTTCCGCGTAATCCTGTCCCCCTCGCATCTGCCTGGTCGATGGCAACGCTCCTCGCATCGGGCAATGGATGATCAGGAATCAATTACCAGCGACGACGGTGGAAATCGTGTGGGTATCTGAAAGCAGCTCCTCCAAGATCCACATGAAACCGAAGTATCGTATTTCCAGTCTTTACCGAACATCGCGCAAAATAATCATTTCGTTTTCGACCCATATTGACAGCTGTTGTTGAACAACTAACAGCATGGCTTTCTCAATGTTCAACTAGAAACAAATTCAATTTGTTCAATCTTCGGAACCGCTTGCATTGCATGTTGCTGTAGTAACCATTTCAAAATAATCATCCGCGTAAATTTTTACTGAAAACCAAACCTCAGCTAACCTTTGCTTAACTATTCTTCCTCCACAGTTTATCTAGCGAACATCTAGTCTCTTAACATCAATTATCTTGCATGAGTGCTTCAGATATCCAGGGTTTGGCACTACTACCTCCTTACCTTTTAGTGTTTTGAGAGGCATACAAACATCCCTTGTTTATAAGTTACTGATATAGTCACTCACTTTTCTGTGCTAATTAAGCCACTTCTTCAACTTCTTCAGAATGGTCCAGTCCCACCTAGACGTAGCTCATCAATAGTCAAAGGTGTTCCGGTTTTACCATAATCAATATCATTGCTAAAACATCCCTTGCCTTCTCCATATTTGGTTTGTTTCAGCGGTCTACCATACGGCTCTTTCCATCACTATGGTTCTCTAATATTCCTCTCAAACATCACTGTAACACAATTCACTCGTAGCTGTATGAAAAATCCAAGGTTCAAGACTTTTCTTTTCAATTAAATTTTGGGTCCATGTTAATTCAGAATGAATGTAATAATGAGGTATATGTTATACTGGAGCATGTTTTATGATAGCAGGATTTGGAAATGGATTTCTTTTCTACAGCTATTTGGGTCCATGATCCTACCACTTTAACTCAGAATTTATATCATAATAAGGCGCCTCTGGGTGTATTTCATGTCACCTTTTATATCCCCAACTGTGTTAATGCTACATAGTATAAATAAGACTTTGCATTGACTTGAATTGCCGAAGCTCTCTACATTTTCCTGTCTGCTTCTTCCATCAGCAAGACGAAATGGCTTTTCACCCTTATTTCCCAAAGCTGTAGTAGCTCTCTAACCACTCAAAACCCACGACCACGGAAGGGCAAAAATAATGGAACATCATTGCTCTATAAATAAGGCTTGCAAGACTGATTCAATAGAATACTTTTCACCTATTTCCCATGGCTAAAGTAGTACTCTCAATGCATGAGACATAACAATGGACGACCACCAGAATATTCTATACCTGAATTCCGCACGCCAATCAATGGCTGCATTTGCGGAAGGCAGAGAGAGACAGATTCTAAAGGAATCCAAAGAAGCCAATCAGACACTGAAAAACACCCATCAAGCCACTCGTACGGCCTCCAATTTTACGCTCGCCTGCTGGATGGAAATGCACCTATTACTTTGGACAAAGGAAGGCAGCATTTATCCGTGACGCAGCCATACAAATTCACATCATAATATGAAATATCAATGGCGTTCCTGTCGCCTTTTCAAGGCCAGTAAATGCTGACATTTCTTTTAAAAGAGTAATTTTCAGTACGTTCGAATGCACCACGACACCATCTTTCTATTTAATGTTAAATTTAGCATGTCTGCGTTATGCACCTAAATACATTTCCTGCAATGCTTCAACCTGTTTCATTGCTCTTTCCAAAACCTAACCTATCAGACTTTAACAAGCACAAGATTTCTTATACACAACAGTACAGCTTATCATTGAAGCCATAATTAACCTGACGTCAATCACGGATTTTCCTCTCAAATGCATACACAGAAAAATTCCCCCACACCGTCTATTTTTACGGTTCAGGGCAGGATTATTGCCTTTGACTTCGAGCCATTCTCTTGTCTATTGAAATCAGTCAAGGGCGTCCGCAGAAATGTGTCTAGGGCGAGGGGTAAAAATTTTCTAGGAGAGAGACATTTTTATAGGGGGAGGGCAAAATGACATTTTTGCATGGAATAGCTATTTATGAACACAGAAAACGAGACAATTTTTAAAATCCTGGGGTAAATGCCTCTCCGGACGCCCGTGAAATCAGTGATGATTTACTATTTCACAGTACACTGCAACAGATATACTTTGATATCTTATGAAACAGACCTTTGTCAAAAAGCCTTTCTCAGAACTGCCATAGCTTTATTTCGATCACATAACAGCGAAAGAAATATTTCTGCTCCTGGCCTCTATCGATGCGCGATCTACACGCAGATCAACCAAACACTCCTCCTCTTTTATTCATCCATTGTAAACCAGTTGCTTTTACCCAGCTCAGCATTCACGACAGATGCATTAGCAACAAGTGCATATAACGGGTAAGCGAAGACGTGAATCATTCCAAATCAGTTCCTGATAAACTCTACATGGCAGCAATTCGCACAGACCATCTCTACACAATCTCTTATAAACCGATTCACAAATGCAACGAGACAGACTGTGTAAGAAAAAACGGCTTGAAAGTGCAAGAGACTTCGGCGAGTTACTGTCTGACTGAAAGCTTGCATCTCGTGGTCTGCTCCCATCTCCTGAAACTGGTCATCACAGAAGACTTCTTTATCCATGAAGCGACCACAGATAAATGAACCAGAATGTAAATATACACGTTTTTCTATAGCGACCATATGGCCTCAACCTTGCTCACTTATCAATGAATTGATCGGGTGAGATCCTTCACCACCGCTGCCCTTTTGAATGGATGCCACGCCATTTTAGGTCCCTGTGTACGGACTGTGCTATAGCGAATGTATGTCCTCGACTTTGCTTATTTATCAATGAATTGATTGGGTGAGATTCTTTACCACCTCTGCCAGTTCGAATGGGTGCCATGACTTTTAAAGTCACCTTGAACGGGCCGTGGTAGCCCGAGACTCAATCTCGAAAATAAACCACCACCGGTTTCCGAACCCCACCGTCCAGATACGCCGTGACATAAGCTCTAACCACTCTTGCTAACCGGGCTATTGATAACCAGTAATAACCAGTGATAACTGGGCCAGAGATAACCAGTGTTAACCAGTGATAACTGATGACTGGCCCAGAGATAACCAGTGATAACTGAGCCAGAGATATGATAACCACTGATAACTGATAACCGGGCCAGAGATAACCAGTGATAACTGATAATTATTATTATTTCGTGTATCATGAATTAAAGGTGACAAACCGCAACTGCTTACAGAAAGAGTATACTACAAAAATATAATCGGGCCAGAGATAACCAGTGATAATCACTGATAACTGATAATCGGCCAGAGATAACCAGTGATAACCACTGATAACTGATAATCGGGCCTGAGATAACCAGTGATAACCATTGATTACTGATAATCGGCCAGAGATAACCAGTGATAACCATTGATAGCTGATAATCGGGCCAGAGATAACCAGTGATAACCATTGCTAACTGATAACCGTAGATGTGTCCATTTGAAATACCGTACTTCATACAAAACAGTTATTTTTGTTGGTACAATAATAATATTTACAATTAATAGCCTACTCTCGTAATCGTAATCTACAAACTTCTAAAGCGCCACTCGAAGGCCAAGCGCAGGGCACCAGCCTATTCACAATATAGGCTAATGATAGGATTTATAAGAAGAATAACAGAGCCACGAGTGAGGCATTAATCCTGCCGAGATGCAAGTTCCTGCATCCTTTGAGCCGACAGATTCCTCGTTCGTTATGTTTGTCATGCAACAACCTGTCATCTTTTCCTCTGGAATTTTTATCAGTCGGAGTCTCTGAAGTCAGTTCTGATCCCTTCGCAATTCTCATTAGAAGCCCCGAGCTGTGTCATCATCTCCAGTTCATCGCTGACTGTCAGGCTTCAACATTCTAGAGCAGTAACAGTCTGTCCGTCTGTCTGTCTGCCTGTCTGTCTGTCTGTCTATCTGTCTGTCTGTCCGTCTGTCTGTCTGTCTATCTGTCGGTCGGTCTCTCTGTCTGTCTGCAACGGTCTTCATCATTCTAAAGCAGTAAGTCTTTGTCTGTCTGCCTGTCTGCCTGCCTGCCTGCCTGCCTGTCGTCTGTCTGTCTGTCTGCCTGTCCGTCTGCTTGTCTGTCTGTCTGTCGTCTGTCGTCTGTCTGTCTGTCGTCTGTCTGTCTGTCTGTCGTCTGTCGTATGTCTGTCTGTCTGTCTGTCGTCTGTCTGTCTGTCTGTCTGTCTGTCTGCCTGTCTGTCTTTCTGTCGTCTGTCTGTCTGCCCTGACGTCACTTGCAAATGTCTTCATCATTCTGAAGCAAGAAGTCTTTGTCTGTCTATCTGTGAGATCTGTCTGTCTGTGAGCTCTGTTTGTCTGTTTGTCTATCTGTCTGTCTTTCTGTTTGTTTGCCCCCCGCTTTCCTTCAGCATTTCATTCTGCCAAGTGTCCAGCTGTGATCGTATTTATTTATTGCTTTCTTCGATGCCACAAAGTCATAGTCATAGACAAAGGAATTGCCACATTTATCACCCGTCCTTATCGACTGCAGCTGTTCTTCAGGTTAAAACCTTTCCGAAGTAACTGCTCATTTTTACTTTACGCTCTTCACATTCTCACCGTTTTCCGGAGGGAGGGAGGGAGGGACACTCCAGAGTGGTCAAATGCACACTTTGCTTCGGAAAACACAATATTTCAGATCGTGCTCTGTAGTTCTTCTAATTCTTCCGTATCGTTGACACAAATCTGACACTAACAGAAGCTAACAAGGCGGCATCGCCATAAAAACTTCGTGGACAGGAAGACGGCTCCGATCACTTGGCTTTTAAGCAGAGTGATCTGAGCGGTCTCCTAAGCACCTCATCAAACACTCGGAATGACGAACAGACGCAGGGTCGTTGGCGACAGTCTGGGTTTCCGAAATGTTATTGCCAGCGTCCATATTGATTGCTCTTTAGGTTTCCGTCTGCAAAATGGCTTTTGTTGCTGGCTTTCGTCTTCCTGAGTGGGTTCCGCCACAGCAGTAATATTTTCCGTGATTTTAAGGAGCAGTAACCGTTATTGGAAAAACAAAACAAAAAACAGAAACAATAATAAATATTAGCAATAAATCATTATTACATAAACAACATCAGATAATTTTTACACTGCACTTGACTGCATCCTGTGTAACTGACGTAATAGTAGTGGTGAGAACAAAACATCATGAAGGCAAAATGTGCTGATGTAGTAGGGGTATTAGTGTTATCCTATTTACTCCAACGTGTGGGGTTCTATTTAAATAGAAGACCAGCCAGTTAACTAACCAGCTTAAAGATTAAAATGATGAAGCATTCCTTGTGGGGCGTGGTGGCTCAGTGCTAAGTTCGGCGCTTTGTGACCGGAGGGTTGCAGGTTCGAATCCCACTCTAGCCGCTGCGTAAGGACCTTGGGCAAGTCCTTCACTCGCAATTGCTCGTGGCGCTTCGGCGTGAAAACTCCGACACAGTATACCAATGCTGTAGTCGGGAGCGCCTCTGAGTAGTAGTATTAGACTTGAGGAGTCGCTATAGAAATATCCGAAATAAATAAATAAATGCCTCGGATACTAATTAAGACAGTTAAGAAATTACTTGCTCCGATGAAAATGATTTGCTCGACAAGTCTATAATCTGGACCTCCTGATAACAGGACTCAGACCTCCTTCAGACTACTTTTTAGAAAAAAACCTCTGACTTGACGAAGCGCTCGTGAATAAGCTAGTGCCCTGTGCTTGGCTTTCGAATGGCGTTTTAGAAGTTTGGAGATAACGATTACAATCACAAATGCAATTGAAAGTGAAAGTGACATAAGAACATAAGAACAAATATCCCTGTCCACAAAACCTGTAGAAAGGACAGCTGCGGTCCCTTACACAAACTCCATTGTAAATGTAACTGTAACAGAACATTTATATAGCGCCGCTCAGACAGTAAGACTGATCAGAGGCGCTCTCTGCGCTAGCCTAGATGATGTTAAAAGTAATTAAGAACTAGGATATCATTATAACAGTTGCAGAACAATCCAGGTAAACTAGAAGGGTGACCAGTGGCTGGCCCACGCACACACTTAGAACCAACCAACAGATTCCCGTCAGCCACTGGTACGACGCGTTAACGACGTCATATTTCTTAGCCTCGGCATATGAGTTGGGTGGTCAGTCCTTTCCTTCACCGCTTGATCCTCCCACCAACAGTGTATACGTCCAGTTTTACACAACGACCTCTTATATATACAGTGGTTGCTGCATCTGAGTTCGCTATAGGTCGCGCATTGGAACAGAAACATGCCATGGCGTGGATTTGAAGCCCGACCTCTCGGTCAACAGTCCAGCAGACTATGGCCTACATCCGCTTGACGAATCGGACAGATGAGGCGATGGCAAACAGACTGGTTGGTGTAGGCTTTGGTTCCATTAGGAAATTATCGTAATCATAATCTAAAATTTTCTAAAGAGCCACTTTAAAGCTAAGCGAAAAGCACCAACATATTCACGAGCGCTGCGTCGTATCCGAGGGGTTGTCCAGAAATCGATGTCAATTGGAGGCCCAAGTCCAGTTGCCAGAGACCAGAGAAGCAGCGCAGATGTTAGGTGGGTTTAATTGAGGTCGAGAAGGCTTTGAAGGCAGATGATCAGATGGATCAGGGTAGGAATTCTTGAGTCTTAAATTTGGAGTGGAAAGCCTGTGGAATGATGAGTAGATGAGCCTGCGATAGATGACGGTGAGTGACAGTATTGGTGATGGAACTGAGGAAATGCCTTTCCTGCTATCCGCTACGAAGGAGGTCTTAATTAGATTCGTGTAGTTAGGCTATTCCTCGTTGTCCACTACTTTATATTCCGAGTTCTTGGTCTAATTTGACCGATGGATGGAAGTCGAGACGACATCCGGGTTCCGTCCTCGGATACGTGGAAACAGCGACAGGATATATAGTGACGTTAATTGTTCCGGAGTGGTGCGCATAAAGCCCAGGGTGGAGATATGTCCGACTCCGCCAACAACTTCACCCCGGACGATATGTAGCATCACGCCCTCAGAACCAATCTCGCATTTCATTTAACTCTCGATGGCATATTTCGGGTGAAACCATAAATGATTTTGTCAGATTCTCGTTTCGAAATAAATGTATAACGAGACGTTGATTTTAAATGTAACCTCTGATGCAATCTAACTTAATAGAATTCTTCCATCATATTGTTGCAAGGCAATATAAATTAGCCAAATTCTTCGTTACAGCCATTCTAAGAATTTAAATGTATGTGTAACTGTTAAGGTAGGCCTACTATACATTTAAACACTGTGGGAATTGTAGAAAAAAAGACTGGGAGTGTTGAACATTTTTTCCGTATTTTAGAAACTGATGTCATCGAAATTTGAAAGCAGTTGATTTCAACGCTAGCTGTTTTGCAATGTCAGACTCGAAACAAAATCAATTAGTTTGTTGAGAAAATTCAAAAATGCATACATGATATATCATGCAAAATGTCTTGTCTTTGTCAGAGACTCAGAGTCAAATAATGCTAAATCAAACTAGCACACCTGAGGGAGTTGGAAACGATCCCTCTGTGGTGTGAAATGAAGATTTAACTGGGAGGGTCCTAAGAAAGACTAGGGGGTTGAAGCCCCACCCCCCGACAATTCCCACCCTGCATTTAAATGTCAAATATTTTCCATAAAAATTAATTAGTCAAGTACATTCATGTAGATATAAAATATTTTAATGAAAGTGAACTTTAGATGCATTTCTTGCAACGATTACCATGTAGAAACGAGGTCGACAAGTTGCACCGACATATCCAATTTCTTAACATCAGGCACATAGGCTACATATAGAGCAGATCCATCACACTTTCCCGTTTTTCCAATTACGTGGTTCGCGGCCTCAGAAGAGGATTGAGCAGGAAAGACCAAATGGCAGCGGCAATGAATTACGGTTCGAACTGAGAAACAGATAAAAGAAGGCGAAGGAAAGGTCTTAGTGCATCAACGCGGGACTTATGGAGCTTGACATCCGTACATGCATTAAGCAAATGCCATCAAGTGCAGTCAGTTTGGAAAAAGTTAGAAGAAATAAAGGAGGAGTGCATGATATGTATTAGTTAGCATGCTGGACTCTCAATCGAGAGAGGTCGGGAGTTCAAATCCCTAAATTTGGTTTGAGATTTCTTCACTGTCTGCATACCATAGCTAACTCAGCAATAATGAGTACACTGATCGTACTCAGTCGGTGGGAAAATGAGACGGCGAGGGAGAGGACTGGTCACCCGCTTTCACATGCTGAGGCTAAGAAAAATGAAGTTGCTAACACTTCATACCCGTGGCTGCTCTTCTTCTACCACTAGGCCTACAAAGGCACTTGAGAATAGCTGAGCTGTCCCAACTTCATTTTGTCTAAGACTGTATAATTTCAGTTCCACTTTTAAAATTGTCGCAAATAGATTTGTTATCAAGAGTCGAATAGAATTGATCTAACATAAGACTTTCTGAAAACATTAGCACAGCTCGGTTCCAAGACACTCTCATGAAATTCAGTTGCAAGATATATCTAGCCAAACATCAGTCATCAGACTTTTCAAACGAACACAAGGTTATCAACACAAAAAGATGAAACTGGATGGATTCGGACTACTCTTTGGAACCCCTCTGATCTGACGCAGCGCTCTTGAATAGGCTGGTGCCCTGCGCTTGGCTTTCAAGTGGCGCTTTAGAAGTTTGGAGATTACGATTACGAAGAGTTTAACAACATCTGGTGGCAGCAAAAGGCTGTTGATATCGATAAGAAATTTTTTTTCTAATTTTCGCCGCAGCACAGCACATTAACCGAGTGGCAGTACTTAGCAGTTTCCACAGTTAAACGACACCTTATGGCATCAAAAAGAACACACTTGCTTACTTATTTACTTGCTTATTTTATCACTTTTTTATTACGATTTATTACTTCTATGTGTTACAATTAATGCGCTCTAGCTATTGTCCCATTGTGCGTTTGCTAATGGTGTAATAAAGCATATACTTACTTACTTACTTACTTACTTACTTACTTACTTACTTACTTAAAACTCGTTGAGGTTAACACGAACAATTTTGAGCAGCTGGATGGATGGATCCAGAGTTTAAAGACATCTTATGGCAACAAAGGCCGGTTACGTCCACATAAATTATTTTGTCATATTACAGCTCTTTACTTTCGCTGTCAACAAGATCACTGCATTTCACTGACTACCATTTTTACCACCTTGAAACCCCTTTCACTGCATTAGTTATCAACTAAACCTAAAAGATTTGCCAAATCAGACAGATAATTCGATTATTACTCGGAAAGCCAGAGGCGGGCATTGCTTTATGGGCGGCAGGAAGTCATTTGACCATAACCCGGTTTGCACAGCCCTATGAAGCACAAGGCGGTCTCTAGAAAATGTCAACATTCGCAGGAGTAAACATCATCGGAGGTCAAAGACACCTGGACAGACACGGTCAGAGAGAACCACTGGCAGAGACACCGACACAAACAACCACGCGAACAGACCATTATAGCAACGTCCATTATAAAGCGAGAGCCAGCAAATGACCACCGATTCAGAGGAATAACACTTACGTCTGTTTGTCGAACACTGGACGACACAAAGTCTTTACACGTTCATCGCGGCCTCAATTGTTTCCAGCAAATTGATGAGTTTGCTCGTCATATATACCGAATATAATACTGTTCACTTTCCATGGCAATCCGTTGCTGTACGTGGGCCCACCACCGATGACTCCTCTGGTCTTCTGTGCAACGCTTTACCCAACTGATGATATGTTCTAAATAACATCTGACACATCCTACAGGCCAGCCAGAGAACGTGTCTTGTTCTCAGAGTGGCGCTGTGTAAATTACTTTCATAAATAATAAATAACATCAAAAAATAAATAATAAATATCCCTAACGTGTCAGGGTGTTCGAAAATAACACTCGACCAATTAGAACACTGTCCCAGTCTTGTCCACTTCTGCAGTTGGACATAATAAATTGGCAGCTCATTCCCGACGCCAAGGCCAGCCGTCAGCGAAAATAACTTAACAAAAACCACGAGTTTCTGTTTTCTTCCACTGGTTTTTGAGAAACACGATGGGAACTGTCTTTTTAAGGGCATTCGAGAACCACTTCATATCGATGTCATGTTCTGACAGGTAATTTTGTAGAGCTGAAACAATTTCTTGGATATATTGTCGTGGACCACACCATATATCTGAATTCGTGTATTACAGAGAAGCCCAATAAACTGTGTCATGTTAAGGATGGACTTGTTTGTGACAGTCAGAAAATTGCAAGGTCCTTCAGAAAATACAGTCCAGCTTTGTAAATACAGCCTAATAAAACAATCACCGCAAGGCAGAGCTGCATAGAGATTCTCATGCATCACTGAGTCTCATAATTATGTAAGTAGTGAACAAAATGGCACCGACATAAGAAGAAATAGAAGAGCTGGCTACAGACACAGCAATGCATTGCACTTCTTATGGATCCCCTACTGCACCTACACTGACAAGCTCTGTTGTCTCCACCAATAACAGAACTTGGCAGTTGCTCTACAGTACTTGCACCACAGGTTTGGACTAATCACTTTAAGACATGTTTTAAAATTTACGCATTTATGTATATAATTTAAATAAATATAGTGTGATAAACAGAAAACAATTTTTGCAACTGTACTTATAACATTTCATAAATATTATGATAACATGTGAGTATCTGTAAGATTACACCGCCTTGGCCCTTGGCACTGTCATAGAAAAGAAAAGTTTCCATATCTCATAGTGGCACTTACGGGAGGTACTCATTTACTTACGAGAGTTACTCATTTACTTACGGGAGGTACTTAACTACTTACAGGAGGTACTCGTATACTAATGGAAAGTACTCATTTAGGCCTACTTACGGTAGGTACTCACTTACTTACGGGAGGTACTCATTTACACACGGCAGGTACTCATTTACACACCGGAGGTACTCATTTACACATGGGAGTTATTCATTTACATACGGGAGGCACTCATTACTTATGGGAGGAACTCGTTTACTTACGGGAAGTAGGCCTACTCATTTACCTACGGTAGCTACTCACTTATTACAGGATGTACTTTACTTACGGGAGGTACTCATTTACTTACGGGAGGTACTCTTTTACTTACGGAAGGTACTCATTTACTTACGGGAGGTACCATTTACTTACGGTAGGTACTCACGTACGGGAGGTACTCATTTAGTTATTGAAGGAACTCATTTTCTTTTTGTAAGGGCTCTCTTAGACGAACTCAGGACCAAGTTCTGGGATACAAGACCAGCGCATGGAGGACTGTGCTGTTTATTTCCCAGACACGATACTAGAGGATTGCAATTCAGGTTCATGGGAAGGACTCGGTGTGAAGTTCGTGCACAGCATAAGAGTCTCAGATTATTCGTGTAATGAACACTGATTAAAGTCATCTGAGCCACATGTCGGAACGTAGAACGCGTTGCCTGTGAACCTGAAACCCTTTCGTTCAACATACAACGC
Source organism: Allolobophora icterica (assembly GCA_963556255.1). Lineage (NCBI taxonomy): Eukaryota > Metazoa > Annelida > Clitellata > Crassiclitellata > Lumbricidae > Allolobophora > Allolobophora icterica. Next base: position 70,400,860 of record OY744608.1, read on the forward strand.
TACACGGAAGAAATATTTTTAAATAAGTACATTCTACACAAATAATTACATGTGCACATCTATTAGGGTCTTAAGCAATCAAGTGAAAGCATGAAATTATCCGTTCGTGTTGTTGCATGTGATGACATTTCTGGTTCAGCTGCCTGCTTTAAATTGACCTATGTGGTTTTTATTTCTTTTTAAATATCAGATAAGCCTAAGGTATAAGTCAGTGAGTCCGTCAGTCAGTAAATCAGTCAGTCAGTTAGGCAGCCTGTGTTAGGCCCTACAATTACGAACTACACCTAATAGAACTTATTTTTACTCAGCAAGTGAAAAAACATCACTTCAAGATCAATAATCCAACCTCCCACAAGATACATTAGTTTTCCAATTCAGAAATTCAGAAAAATCGCATCAGTCTTTTTCCTTACCACCAGTTTGGCTTCTCCATGCATCCGAGTCTCCGAAAAACTCTTCTTCTTCTTTACACAAACAGTCGTTGGACTCAAAGTCATTCTTCAGCAGCGTTAGGAGCTCATGTCCCAAGAACCACCCAATCAAAGAAGAATCTGCAAACCTCCGATACAACTGCAATACCACATAATAGAAAACATACACGCACATATACTTGTAGACATTAAATTCCCTTATATCAGCCACAGGCACACAACAAGAAGTCGTTGTTAAATCATAACAGATTGCATCTGCCGAAAACATTCACTTGCAACGGAATTTTAATTCTAAGAAAATATTCAAATGTTGACACGGTGGAATATTTTAATTTCAAACATGTGATACAAAGGTTCCCAGAACACCGATACTTTTACTCTATACTAGGAGGCCTATATAGGAAATGATGATGTAGGCATGTATGGCACTTTGGATTAAGCCTCATAAATTTTTTATTGAATGTGCAGCCAGGAAGCCTGACGGAAATGAGAACTGTCATATGTCAAACTTTAGCAACTAAGATGCAGAGAGAGGGGAGATACCGGTAATTACCAACAGCACCCACCAAAATATTCCTCTTCCAAATATGCTTGCCTGAAATTCTAGGTTGCATAGAGGTGGTTAGAGTCAAAATCCTCGAGCAGAACCATAAATTCTTCAACTCCATCACAAACTAAGCTATAAGAATGGCAGAAATATCCGTTGTCGGCCTATGGAGAACTTTGTCAAATAACAGTGCCCCGAATTTACATGGAACAACTAAATCGTTTTCAATCTCAGCTCGTTGCACTTAAACTGAGAGATTTTGAAGTGCTGATGAGCTTACCTCCATAACGGTAGTTTTGTCGTCTAAAATACTCGTTTTCGTTTTAGAACAAATTTATCCATTTTCAATATCGGCAATATCGGAACACGACGTGTACAAGCAAAATCAACGACGTATTAAATGCTTAGGCCCTATATTATGTAACGGAGGGAGCGTTCTTCAGCTAGTCGGCTTCGATTTGTTTAAGCAAGGAGAGTTATTGATTCTGAGATTGTGAGAGAACTGAGGGGTTAGGAGTCATATCACATCCCGATATGACTAAGATAACAACCATAAGGCGGAGAGTGAGGGTGATGTCAGATCTTTCTAAGAAGAGTGTAGCTGTGGCTCAGATCTGTGGCGGGTCACCTGTGTGGCTGAAAGTCTGCCTGTGATTCATTTCGTCTGGCTCTCGATTAACCTGTGTATCGAAGTACTTTCATACTTTTGTTGTACATACTCCTCACTTTGTCTACATACACGAAGCAAGGCGGAGACAGCGATTTCTGGGAAGGCACAATAATAAAATATTGATTGGCATTGTTTAAAAGTGGGTGGTTCGGTAACCCCCAGTCCAAAAAGTGTGGGTACGGATAATCCTCATACCCACCACAAATTACGTCTACGTAACTGGCCACAAGTAGTAGCTGTCAAATTATAAAATGATAACTTGAATTCGATGTGGTTTAAAACAAAGTCTGGCCAGTGTTGGTTGAAAGCCCACTCACCACGACAAGGTCCTGACCAAAGAGTGAGGGGTTAGTAGGTTAGCTCAACACAACAAGATTTGATGAGATGTTAGTAGTGCCAGATCCACAGGCCAGGGGTGCTCTTAATAACTACCAAAAACAGTAATTTCAATTTCATTGATTTTTTAAGCAAATTTGTCTCAAGTTACCATCATAACAGTATATCGTGAAAGAGACAAAAAAATAATCTGAATTTCTCTGAACAATTCTCTGAAAAAATCTCAATTTTATTGAATTATTTTTAAAGCAAATTTTCACTTTAGGTTATCTGAAACTGGTGAATAATTATCTCAGGTAAATTTTCCTTACTGTACTTAAGCGATAAAATAACTCATGCAATTTTTTGCTTTAAGAGCTAGAAGCGTCGTGTAACTTTGAAAGTTGCAATTGTTGCAAAAGTTGTAAGCAAATTTTCAGTGAAGCAAAAAAGGTTTGGCAGTTTGTTAAATTCTGAAAGCAGCAGCTGTATGTAACAATGTTTGAACCCCATCATCAGAATATATTAACATTGCCCATTGCGCTTGTATTTGAAATGTATGTATATTACAAATGAATACTTTCTATAAACTGTAGGCTGGATATTTCTTTTCGCGGCTTGGCAGAGGTATGCTTGGAATTTTATATTAAATTCGTAAAAGAATCGTGGATCTAACACAGGGTGTTAGTAAATTAACAAATAATTATAGTCGGTTCGTTTTAGAAGTCATATTGATATAATTAAACAGCTCACTCTTTGAAGACTGGCAGTTAATTGTCCTCATTCTGTAGTGGGTTTTCTTTTTCCTTTGAAAAGATAACGTTTCAAACTTCCAATTGTCTTTTGCAACATTCATTACTCTTTGAAGCATAGATTATCTCGAATGTTCCAAACTTCATTAGCAGCATCCATTTCTCTTTACGCATGGATGTCGAATGTTCCAAACTTCCAACTGTCTTTGCAGCATTCATTTCTCTTGAAGCATGGATGTCGTTTTCTTCTTCCGACCGTGTCGCTGTTTTTCAATTCGATCTTGACTTGTCTCTGGTGGTGAGGAGGGAACGATGAAGTTCGCAGTGAATGGGCAACGATGAGACCGCGCTAAGTAACCATGCTAATGTTCTAATGTTCTGTAATTCTTATCAGCTAAAACTCTAAAGTGTCTCTAAGAAGCAAAACAAATGAATCTGAATTTCAAATACCTGATGTCTTCCTTTCTGAGCTTTGCTTTCCTGAAGTTGGCTTTGCTTTACTGTTTATCATACTTACGTTGACTTTCTGGATGTTTTAAATTTTATTTTCTGAAAACACCCCCTTCAACCCTCAATTACTTTAAAGATAGAAACAGAAGAAAAAGCTAAGTTTAAATAAATCTACAAGCTAGTCTTCAGCTCTATGCTTTAACGTTTTTTTCTTCATAGAAGAAACAGAAGAGCAGAAACTGAATTTGAAAATACGCCTACCTGGTGTCTTCTTTTCTAAGCTGAGCTTTGTTGACGATGGCTTTGCTTTATTGGTGCCTTTCTGGATTTTTTAAAATGTTTATTTGCTGAAAACACCTCTTCAAAATCCTAAATTTCTTTAAAGATACAAACAGATGAAAAACCTATGTTTAAGAAACCATACAGCCTGGTGTTCACGAGCCCTGTGCTCTAAAGTTTTCTTTCATAGAGATGAAAAAGAAGAATATGAATTTCAAAATACCCGGTACCTGTTTTCAAGATATAAAACCTGAGAATCTGAATATGAAAACCCTGATATCTTCTGTTATAGGCTCGACTTGAAAGCTGACTTTCTGGATGTGATCTTCTGGGCTTTCCTTTGAAGTTGCCTTTGTCTTGATCTTTGTATTGCTGTAATCTAATGTAGACTGCTATCGCTGTTATCATAAAACACGTACATCGCATCAATTGAAACTTTATGTAGGCCTATTACTGTCTGTCTGTCGTACACTGCGCTCCTGTTCTAGTTGCAATTATTAATTGGTTGTAAGAGGGAAAGACTTACATTGGGCGGGATCGAAATGTATGGGACAAATGTATTCTTTGATGAGACACACTTCGCAGCAGTGGAGAGAACTTCCTCCTACAAATCTCAACTCTCTTACTCTTCTTATAAACTGCGTGTCTCTGCCTCTATATTCTTTCTGTAAAATAAATATTTACGGTACTGCTTTATGCAGCAAAGATCCATTCTTCTTATACTTTAACAGCTACAATATAGGCCTAATTATATGCAGCAAATGATATTTACCTGCCTCTCACGATGAACTTGAACGAGTTTTCTTCAAGATATATGATCTCTTTGTAGTTTTAAACTGAAACAATTAATAGAAAATTGTCTACATATAAAAGCATCATGCATGCATGCATGCATGCATGCATGCATGCATGGTGGTGGTGGTGGTGGTGGTGGTGGTGGTGGTGGTGGTGGTGGTGGTGGTGGTGGTGGTGGTGGTGGTGGTGGTGGTGGTGGTGGTGGTGGTGGTGGTGGTGGTGGTGGTGGTGGTGGTGGTGGTGGTGGTGGTGGTGGTGGTGGTGGTGATGATGATGATGATGATGATGATGATGATGGATGATGATGATGATGATGATGGATGATGATGATGATGATGATGATGATGATGATGATGATGATGATGATGATGATGATGATGATGATGATGATGATGATGATGATGATGATGATGATGATGATGATGATGATGATGATGATGATGATGATGATGATGATGATGATGATGATGATGATGATGATGATGATGATGATGATGATGATGATGATGATGATGATGATGATGATGATGATGATGATGATGATGATGATGATGATGATGATGATGATGATGATGATGATGATGATGATGATGATGATGATGATGATGATCTCCCAGAAAAGTCACCAACTTTTCTGGGAGATGAAATGGATAGTTTTCGGAGATAAATTGGTGGAAATGAAAGTGGGAAAAGTGTAAGAAGTGGGGGAAAAGGGAGGGAGACTGTAAGAAAAAAAAGGTCATGAACTTTTTTCGGAGATGAAATCGATAATTTTCGGAGATAAATTGGTAAAAATAAAATTTTTTGGAGAAGATTTTAAAAAACGGTCGTCGACGAGATCGTGGCCAACTTTGTCCCCCTCCCCCACCTCTCAGACAAGATCGCCGCCACTGAGTGTGTGTGCCACCATTTTAGGGGGAAGGAACTGGGAGGGGGAAGAAGAGGGGGAAAAGGGACGCTGCTACAATGAATTAGGGGGGATAGACGCCTCTGAGTGGGAACGCCAAAAAGGAGTCATTGGAACGCATGCGTGAGCAGTGGGAACCCAAGCAAAGAATTTCGAGAGCAGTGGGAACGCCGTTCCCACCGTTCCCACTCCACTTTAACCCCAGTAAACGGGACCAGCCAGCTTCTATGCACATAAGCGATTTATCCGTTATGCATTTAGTGGCGTCGACTGTATGTATAGGCCTACATACGTAACAAAATTCAGCTGAATTAGCGTGCTTTGTAGGTCATTGTCTGAAACGATTAGCAGGTCTTGACTGCTTCGTATTGCTCAATTTCTGTAGACGAAAATAGTTTATTCAAATTTCTGTAAACGATTTTAATTCTTTATCAATTTTAATGTTAAGATAGTAGCCTAGAACGCCTGTTATTGCCATCAAAATACCGGTAAACCACATACATGCAGTTAACCATTCATAAGGACCTACCTAACAAAGTCGTCAGCTTTTCTCACCGTTTTCATCGAATATATTGATAAGAAATGATTTAATACCTTATGTTATCGATCACCTCGTTGATCATCTTATTTCTGAACACAAGGCTTGTCATTTCTGCCAAAATTATATCGAAAATGAATCTGAAATCGCCATTTTCGAGTGAACATTTTTAGAAGAAATCTTTAAATAAGCGCAAGTCTATGACCGTTACAACCAGGTTACTATGGCAAAGGATTTGACGTCATAGGCATCCTTTGTTTTACAAAATGACGTCATCGATTAGGCCCTATTAGCCAATCACGGAACCGATGTTGATCACGTGCACTTTGTGTCCAATCATTTTCGGTCTCCCATAGGCGTAATTTTCGGGGAGAACGAGGGTATTAATTTTGTAGGGGCGTAACTTTGTTCTAAAAGTGGGGGGTTACCAATTTCTTCTCCACTGTCACTTTTTGCATGGAGACCATTTTGGACATATTACCCTGCCAGTAACTGATTATGAAACACTGATGAGCTTAATTACCTCCATAACGTCAATTATATGCTTACATTATTTAACGTATGGTGCTTTCTTCAGCCAACCGTCTCGCATATGTTTAATCAAGGACAGTATTGATTCTGAGATTGTGGCACATACTTCTCACTCTGACTACATACACGAAGCAAAGGCGGAGACTGCGATTTCTGGGAAGGCACGATAATAAAATATTGAGTGGCACTGTTTGAAAAGTGGGGGACGGTACCCCAGGTCAAAAAGTGGGGGATATGGGTACCCCTCCACAAAATTACGTTATGTCGACACCCCATATGACTTAACGTAGCGCTCGTGAATAATGTGTGCCCTACGCTTAGCTTTGGAGTAGCGTTTTAGAAATTTAAAGTTTACGATTATGATTGATTAGCCTACTAATAACCCTACCTACACAACCGACTTGTGTGCCAGGTAAGGTAAATTATCCGAGGCAACAGTGGCGACCATAAGGCACTTACCCACTCCACATGCTACTACTACAACAATTACGCATTCCCATCGTAATCTTCAAACTTCTAAAGCGCCGCTTGAAGGCTTTGAAGCGCAGGACACCTGCCTATTCACGAGCGCTGCGTCAAATCAAAGGGGTTTTTCAAAGAGTAGTCTAGAGGAAGGCCCCAGTCGAGTATTTAACCACTATCAAATAAAAAGTAACCATTACGCTTCTGGCAGTCTATGTTCGAGATCTTTAACTTCACCTTAACAAGCTGACCCTTTCGGGATTATTCACATATGGAATCTTATCTGTAGAAGACGGTCTTTCACAACCTTGAGCCCAGGGACGGCGGGCCTACGGTTAGGCCTACAGGTGATCGAAAGCGGATAGGCACGACTGCCGTTGTCTCACCCATCCGAGTCTATATTATAGGCAAGGGTACGCCCAAGGAGCACTGAATGTCCAGGGGCGTCTACTCCATAGAAACTTTGGAGCAAATGCTCTATGCACAAAATATGGGGAGATCTGTCAGTTTATGTGCCATCAGTAATGGGGGAAAGGGGAAGGGGAAGAGGAGGGAGGGAAAAGTTGCTTCAATGACTTTATGGGGATATACGCCCCTGTGCATTGCCTACATCCTGCGATTCTTGGTATGTCGGAGTGGACTCAACTACTAAGTAGCTGCTATAGTCAAAATGATGCACTATTACTATTATTATTCCAAAAGTTTTACATCTTGGGGTTGCTATGGCCGTTTACATCTTTAAAAGAAGTAATTGTATATCAGTTCATTCTTTTATGGCAGATGATTCGTTCCAGGTCGTCACTGGTTTGCATGCATAATTATATTTCCGAGGATTCTAGGCTCATGGTGTTAGTAGAAACAAAATCAGTCGAAAGAAATTCTGTTATCCAGCAGGTAGCAAAGGCGTCGACGTCTCTTTGATCTTCTTAATTTCAATTCATTTTCTTCCCAATACAAACACACAAACACAAACAATCTTTTGGTAGTCTTAATTTTCCAACTGCATAGCTAAAAGAAAAGTCAAACAAAACACTTCCGAGATAAAACATATGAAATCTTTTGTCACTTGATCATCGGGGCACAGAAACTCTACACAGAAAATAACTTTATCATAAAAACTGAACCAGCGACTAAACGTTACACAGATCGACCAGCATTACCAACAAACATAACAAAATTCCCTGCAATAAAACTGTCTTCAGAACAACATGTGCAAGTTAATGCAATCGACCACTTTAACAACCTCAAGAGACTTAAAAGAATTACACTAAGGCACTCACTTCATCCAGGTCTGTATACAGTAATGTGTGTGTCACAGACACTTTATTATCTTTATATAGCACCTTTTGTATCGCATGGACACACTGCTTGGTGTAAAAGTTCATTATGATCATTATATTACTTATACGTATTCATAGAAAAATTACCAACTGATACTCTACATGCTTTCTCGAGGTTATGAAATGCTCTACATAAATTAAATCTCAATTCACTGATGTCTGCATAAGTTAATAATGACTAGAGTTGATGAGAACTTAAACATTGCGACTATTTGTCAACACTTGACATGAACTTTTAGCGAGTTTCCAAAAAGAGTAATCGACATTATGAAAAGCTACCGACCCAAAAAGATACGGATAAACAACAGCCAAATAAAGGATAGGAAACTACAGACTAAACTGACCAGAATTACGGCCTCGTTGTAGTGTGCCCTCAGCTGATTCCTTCTGCATTAGACACTGCAATAGCAGATATTGCACTACTTAATAATAATTAACAAAACTAATCGGTGGGCTTCCTCTGACAGAGAAGAACAGTCCCTTACACTGGCCCTGAGGCAGCCGAGGTTATGAAGCGTTAGTGACTTCATTTTCTTAGTCTCTGCATACGAGGAAGGGTGGCCAGTTCTCTCCCTCGCCGTCTTATCTTCCCACCAACAGTATACGGTCAGTGTACTCATTATAGCTGCATTGACTAGGGGTGCAGATGGAGCAGAAATCTCGAACCAAATTTCCGCCCTGGCTGGGACTGAACCCTCAACCTCTCAACTGACAGTCCAGCACAATAGCAACAACACTATCGAGCACCTGACAACATAGGCATGAAAAGCTCGAGTACAATCTAGCCACAGTCACACATGCATAAATGCACCTTAGTGACCTTACAGATGCAAATAAAGGCTACTTACAAACCCACATAGCAAACGAGCAAGTACTGACCATATCTACGTACACAGTACGTAAGTATTTACTTACTCAAACATTAATTTAAAACTCATTTCAGCTCTTCAAGATACAAAAGACATCATACAATATAAGTCTAACTACAGAATAACATTAAAGAGTATAATTTCATTTCTTAAGCTTGATTTTTTAAACAAAAGGTAGCAAAGATAACTAAAAGCATAAATACTGGTTGAGCACGATCGCAGAAAATATACATTGCTGTGAGTACAACACAAGTATAGAATTTTGACGGTGTGAATTCTTTGGATGCGTTGGCCACTTAAGGACAATCTCAGTTCGACAGAGATCGTGGTAGTCTTCGTTTCCAGTGCTGTCTGTTGTCATGTTCTTGATGGCAGAGCTGAAATTGTTAACTTTCCTTTCAACTTGAATTCATTTAATCACCATGATATGCAATATTTCCGATTATTACTTTGATTATTGTTATATTATTATTATGCATTTATTAAACACCACTATCTAATGATCAAACATCAGTCAAGAAATTGCTTAGCAATTGTTAGTGAAGGATTTGCTCAAGGCCCCTATACAATAATAGTATCCAATTTATTATCATTATCATTATCGTTGTCGTTATTATTATTATTATTATTATTATTATTATTATTATTATTATTATTATTATTATATTATTATGTATTTATCAAGCGCTACTATCTAATGACAAATTGCTGCCATAAGCTGTTAACCTCAGTCGTAGCAGACTGATCTTCTGGATATCGACCTCACTATGGCTTCGTTTTGGTCTTGTGCATTAGAAGTTACTAATTAGAATAATGGTGATAGAAAAGTTCTGGTAACTCCACACACCCTGACTGAATCTTGCTGTCTATTTTGTCTGGTGTACGACCACATCGTAAGGAGGTGGGGGTTCTTCAGAGAAGGGTGGGGGTTCTTCAGAGAAACCTGTTGCTGCAGATGGCTCAGTGACGTCGGGTGCCGTGGGTGTCATGTATGCTGCCTCTTCCTAACAACAGTTAGATAACAACAACATTAGAACAATAAAGAACAATTATAAAATAACAATGACCAAAGAATAATGTGAAAAGAACAACAATAATACAACAATGCTAAAATAACAACAGCTACGGTAAAGCAGCAGTAAAAAGAAAATGTTATTATATTATTATTACTATTATAATTGTTCATTTATCAAGCACCACTATATAACGCCCAAGAATCAAAATAGAAGTAAAGAGGAGTTTTCCAAAGTGAATGCAAAGATATTGTGAAGGAAATAGAAGTAGAGGAGTTTTCCAAAGCGAATGCAAAGATTTTTTGTCGAAACCTGTAGTTCCATTCCGCCTGCGTTCTCGGTTCTTGTGCTGTTTTCTGTGTGTCGTCTTCTTGAACCAGGCAGGATGTCGTCTAAATACAGAAGCTCCTCGTAGGTGAAAACCCAATCAAGTGCCTTGCGAACTACACACATGGCTACAACCTGGACGAAGGATGAATGATGAAAACATACAGAGCAATAACAAAGCAAATGCTTCAAATCAAACTAAAAAGTTGAATGCTCTAAATGATGGTGATAATGATGATGATGGCCAATAATGATGATCCATGGTTATGGCGGTGTGTATGATGATGATGATGATGACTGATGAAGATGCATGCTGGGTGATGTCGATGATGATCATGTTATGGTGATAGTGAAGATGACGACGATGGCTGCTGCTGATGATGATGATGATGATGATGATGATGATGATGGCTGATGATGATGATGATGATGATGATGATGATGATGATGATGATGATGATGACGTAAAACTGACAACTAACTGTGAGTGGAAAGAGAATGGCGATCGCTTGGATTCGCTTGACCATAAACAAAACCGCCAAGCAGGCGATCTGAATGAAAGTGAAGAAACAGGCGCGTCTATTCGAAACCTTTTGCAGGAACGCGGAGTTCGCCAAGCAGCCCCTCCGTTTGCAACAGGACATCAGTCTCTCGACAAACTGAATCAGAATCACCAAACAGCTAAACAGCTAGGAAAAATCTAAATAAATCAATTCTTTCAGCAAGTACAGCACTTTTCAACGGAAAATAGACACAATAGTAAGTGTTTATTATTATCATTTTTATTATTATTATGTATTTATCAAGCGCCACTATCTAATGAACAAGCCTCAAACAATGGCAAAGAGCAATTGTGAGTGAAGGACTTACTCAAGGTCCCCACTCAGTAACCGTCTCAGGGGAGGATCGAACCTGTATTCTCCGCGTTGCAAGGTGAATGCTCTAACAAATCGACTAACACTCTAACCAACACATATATTATTACAATACACACATTTGTAATTCGACTCCAAATACAAAGTACATATAATCCTACTTTAATGAAGAAAATCAGAAAAGTGAACACCTCCCATTTTCAAACATCCATTTTACCTACCATGATATCAAAGCCACTAGAAAAACCTCAAGCATTAACTAAACAGGAAAATTTTTCTTGTGGCGCCCAACGTGATCCTTGCATACATACAAAGATGCATACATGCACACATACATTCATACACACACACATACATACATAAATTCATACATACATGCATACATACACACACACAAATATTAACACATACATTCATGCATACGCACATTCATACAAACATACAAATACTCCATACATTGATAGATAAATGTATTCATTAATAGAGTTTCCCAAAAGTGGGTCGCGAAGCTTTGGCAAGTGGGTCGCCAAATTTTTTAGAGAAACATTTATTTTTTGCAGCAACAACTTTTGGCTATGGCTTTTGGATTATAACTGGCTGGATTGCAAGAAATTGTAAACTGTTTTTACCTAAATTCCGTTTTAATGCTTTAAACTTCCAAGTGCTGTACAACTTGTACGTAAATCCGCATATTTCGATACCAATTTATGAAGCAAATTTTAGTACACAATGCTTAATTTTACACAGTGGGTAATAATTGAGACTGCCAAGATATTCACAAGTGGGTCGCGACCCAGAAAAGTTTGGGAACTGCTGCATTAATAGATACCTTGCAATAAAGCTCTCCTGACGATTTACGGCAGTTATAGATAATAGAAGCACTGACCTGCATTCCCTTGAATGACGCAACACCCATGTATAGCAAGACCCCGTATAAAACGGACATAGGAACAAACTAAGAGAAACACAAAACTCATTCAGAATCATTCGAAATGGTAATCGTAATTGTAAACTTATACATTGCCAATTCAGTAGAAATGTCCCCTCTCTCTTGTTTTCATCATAGTTTTTATTAAAAATATTAAAATATAAATAGTACAATTATCTACTAGCAATTATAATTATTCTTGCAATTTTATCAAAGGCAGCAATTATCACACAAGATTTAAAACCATCATCAGAAATATTATAATTAAGCAACGTTCACCTGAAGGACTCGCGCACTGAACACTGAGAGTCCAATCAGCAGAGAAACCAGTATTCCCGTCACTCTTTGCTCTCTGTCACAGCACAAACAAAACAGTTTATAGATTAACTGACAAAAGATCTGTCACAGACAATGTCAGATATATGTAAACTCGTCATTATCATAATTATTAGTTCTTTGTACACACGATTCCTCAGAATTTCAAAAACTAGGGATAGAATTTTCTGGGATGGGTAGTCTCCACTGAGATTCTGCTTACAATTATGGTCATCATTTATGATAATATTATTATTGGTAGTGGTAGTAGTAGTAGTTGTTGTTGTAGTAATAGTAGTAGTAGTACTCTAGTAGTAGTAGTAGCAGCAGCAGCAGCAGCATAAGTAGTTATAGTAACAGACGTATTACGCAAGCAAACCTGAGGGTTGAAGGTTCGATTCCCACTCTAGCCGCTGCGTACGGACCTTGGGCAAGTCCTGCACTCGCGATTGCTCATGGCACTTCGGCGTGAAAACTCCGACACAGTATCAAATGCTGTAGTCGGGAGCGCCTCTGAGTAGTAGTAGACTTGAGGAGGCGCTATAGAAATATCCGAAATAAATAAATAAATAAAATTTAAAAATTCACAGCCCTTACAGCTTGGGCTGTCACATGCGTACACTTCAAAAAAAATTTCTATTTCAGATAATATTCCAAATTGATCTATTGAAGAGCTGGTGGCTCCAGGCTTGTTGGCATCAAAAGAGCAACCAAATATCAATATCGTTGTAACTGTGAGGATATGACACAGCAGATTCTTCGAATGATAGTGGCAGCAAACTACCTTATGCCAAGAAATGTGAGCTGTTGTCCTGGAGCAGTTCGTTCCCCTTCCACGGTCAGACTGTGGATGTGGTTGATGGAGAGAATAGTAGCACCAACAAACCAAGGACATCCAAATAAAGAGCAGAGAAGAATCTGGAGAGCGATGACCAACAGATCCAAATGGAATCCACTGCCTTTCTAGAAATCAAGACAAATCATGTTTTAACCAGTTTCCATTAATAATTAATTTTTATAGGTTTAGAAACCATAAGTTTAGAAACAATTGATGCAAGACAGTCAAAAAGATACCTTGACAAAAATAAAACAAATTTAAGTTTTAAATTGGAGGATTTTACTTATGTCTTTTCGACTGTCTCAAACTTCATTCGTTTACAATTGCTAGCTTAAAACAAATGCAACACATTCAGTTTTAATTTGGACTAATTTATTCATGTATTTGTCATTGTTTCAAAATTCATGCAATGCTTCTAAATACATTGGAAATTCGTTATAACATGCGCTCTCTTAAAACATTAATTCTGATATAACACAAATGGGGACTGGATCCCAAAATTAATTCAGATACAGAAAATAAGCTTAACATTACACTAACTGTGCCATCGGTTGATGCCTTGTGCATTAGACACCGGCGCAATAGAAATTACTAATTAATAATAATAACTCGTCAAAAGGTCTTCTTACAGCTCTTAATACAACACAACTGCTTTTGATATTGCCCTTTCTCCAAAGATGGCATTTGAGCAATTACAAGTGAAGGATTGATTAATTAGTTGCAGTTCAATGACACTGTGTCATAACAAAGATGATTAGCATTGCCCTCTCTTTTCTCCAGAATTGGGAATGGCACTGCCAGAGCATGACCAGTCGTGGAGTTGCGAGTGAAGGACTTCCTCAATGTCCTTATATAGTGACCACCCGAGCAAAGGCTTTTCACATGACACAATGAACGCTCTATCCATTCGGCTAGAAGTCTCCATTGCGTGATCATTGAATAGCCATTAGCTTTTCCTTTAAGTATTTACCTTGAGTTTCCTTTCCTTGCGAGTGATGATGACAGTTGGAATGTGCTGATCAATAAACATCAGGATTGCTGCAAGTATAGCTGGGGGAATTGCAAACACGATGGAAAACCAAGGATTAACAAGCGGATTAATGATCCATCCATGGCCGGGTCTAGGAGGCTGCAACAGAAAAAGTCAACATCGCTAAGAAAGAAAGCGAAACAAATGCAGTTTCTTCGTGATGCTAAGTTGTGCCATAGTTTGGTCTGTAATAACAGAATTTACAGAAAAGAATCTGCATGTTACAGAACAAAATTCATTTCACATTGAAAGTCAAAAATTTTCCTGGCATTTATAAAGAATACTGTAACGTTACTTGGAAAATTGTTTCCATTATTAAATTTATTTAAATAATTCATTAATAATTAATAATTCATTAATTTAAAATTTTATAAGTAGTTTTTAGACAATTTTGCAACTTTTACATTTTTACTATTATTTAAATCTTCATTTTTCATATGGAGAATTTATATAGCGCCTCTTCAAGGTTGTCTACTCAGAAGCACTCCCGACCCAACCCCGGCTGAAGAGTAAAAAACCAACAGCCGAGATCAGTCGGTGTTTACACGCCAGAGCGCCACCTATCATCGCCACCTATCATCGCCACCTATCATCGCCACCTATCATCGCCGGAGCGCCACCGATTACAAATCTTGTAATAACTAACAATAGTAATACTATTATTAAACAATTTGCAAGACACAAGATACCATAACGACACGTGACAAACTTGACATTCATTGTAGTGGATTTAAATATATTTCACATGACTCATATTTACAACTTTGAAGAACCAACTCACACCCATCCCAACAGGAAACAGTCACAAGAAAGGTTAAAGTCTCTTATTTAAAAGCCTAAAGTTATTAATTAAGTACTTAATGGGTACTTAAATGATAGTAACAATTATTATTGTTAATATCATTTAAGTACCTACTAAATAACAAACACATGTATTGAGTAATAACCATGAAAGAGGGGCCAAGGTTAGTATAAACTATTAGCTTTTCTTGGCTCCTGCTGCACAGTACTTCCTGCTACATGACTGCAACTGTAACACTTGTTTTGTGCAATAAACAAATTCCAATATTTAAGTTCCCAGCTGTAGATGCTTCATTAAAGTTACATCCTGATGTCTTAGGCCGATCTTAGTCATTGACTCGCAAAGCAGTACCTCCAAGGCAAATGGTATTCGAAGCTTCACCGTTCTCAGACCAACCGCAGCGTCTAACAAGACCATAAGACAGACGATGACAAAGACAGCAAGGTCACTGATACACGTCCGAACCTACAAAAAGCAAACCACAAAGAAATAATAATAATAATAATAATAGTTAAAATAATAATAAATAGCAAGAGAATAAAAAAGATAATGCGCTGTACCTAATTCTCGTGATGTCGAATAACTTCTATACCATCCTTGTTGGCAGGGGCGTCTACACCATAGAAACCTTGGAGCAAATGCTCCATCCAAAAAATAAGGGGGGAAAGATCTGTCAATGTGTGTGCCACCATTTTAGGGGGGGAAGGAACGGGGAGGGGAGAAGAAGGGGGGGAAAAGGGACGTTGCTCCAATGACTTAGGGGGGATAGACGCCCCTGCTTGTTGGTATTATTAAATAACTTCTGTAGAACCTTTACTATATTAGTAACTTCCATAGTGTCCTTATTGTTATTAATTAGTGACTTTTATAGCATCTTTATTATTAATTAGTAACTTCTATAGCGTCCTTATTGTATTAATTAGTAACATTTATAGCGTCAGTGTCTAATGCACAAGGCATCAGTGCACGATCGCTTTACGATCGCTTCCAGCTAGAAACAATTCTCAAGGATTTTTCCCCCTGGAGAAATCAAACCTGATGGGTCAGTGAACCAAGTCAAGCTTACGGTGGGCAGCAAGTTGAAAACGATAATCCTGTTACTAAAACAATGACATGATTGTATCATGTAATCTTACTGCTTAATTGTCAGTTTGAATTAAAAATAAACGAATGTTATCATAAAAAATAGTTACCATGGCACCCATCACCACAGCACCAGTCACACGTCTCAATAGCAACAAGCACCAATTTCTTTGCTCGTTATACGTTTTTTGATTTTGTTTCTTCGTTCAGTTTTAATACAGCGGTTGAAAAGCTATCTTCAATGAATCAGGGTTGATCCAAATTAAGATCTGATGCAAATACCACTAATTATAATCTCCAAGGACTTAAAGAGAGCAGTTTTCATAAAGCCCAATACATCAATCGGTGGTGGCTTTAAGCAACTTTTACTTAATAATATTAAGGTAAACATCAATAAACTCAGACTAAAAATTACAAAATCATAACTAAACTGCACCTTATAACCCTGCTCTCACCCTAAACGAAAGGAAGCTGGTCTTCCTCAATAGCTTCGCCAAAAACAACAACATAAACGTTCCGAGGAACAGGAAAAGGGAGAAGAGAAACTCTGGTGGAAACACTTGCGCCTTGCAACCAGATCCAACTAAATGTCCACCCCTACGATCACAATCTCCAATGGTAGAAATCCACTGTGAATCCCTCGTCCAGTTAGATGCTTTAGTCATGTCTGGAAAGCAAGCAAACAAGCACTGACATAAGTACTAAAGCATCATAATAAAAGAAACTTAGCAAAAATACTTTAAATACAAAATAAAAAATTAACAATAATAATTAATAAGAAAATATGCAAGTAAGGTCTAGTTTGATGGAGCAGAGCTGTTTAGCGAAAGCAGCTACCCGAGGAAATTTTAGAATACATGTTTAACTTTTTCAGGGCTTTTACAACAATCTTTCATCAAACCATGAACTGCTTTCAAAGATATCACTTGATAAACATATTCAACTCGTTAAGATGTTTGACTGTGTCAGACTGTTATGTTACAGAGTGTTGAAAGGTTTCTAAAAGGCACTGTTTAAATACCTGGATACATACACATGTACATCCAGCACAAACTTCAAAAAATAAACCAGTCTGACATAATAAACTCCTTCCATAACTGAATTCATTGGACTTAACTGTCTTTGGAATGAATGTCAAAACTGCCTTATATAACTAAAGAGGTGGGATTCTGAGCTCAACTACAGTCACGACTGTTTTCTAAAGGTTAACTAAACTTGAGATCAAGTGTCCCTATGTTATGTCAGAATGCACGTTTTTTTATTTAAACGTGTTATATGCAGTCTCCATTGTATATCTCATCAGCAAGATAAAACAAAGAGATGTGTCTATTGAACATATACAAAACAAACCACAAAGAAACCAGTGTTTGACCACTACCATTCCTACACTTATTCTTGCATTACTAACCTCCATATACAAAGACATTTTCTGTGATACTGCTGCGATCATCAAACTCTGACGAAAATTGACACACACAATTTTCATCCAGTTGTCTCATACTATGCCAGAATTTTCGCTGCTCAATCTGTCTTTTGAAGGCCTCGTAGATGACGATGATCGCCAACATCGTGGCAAAGCACTCCTGGGTGAAACGAGTGATGTAGCGCACGAGAAAGCTGAGGTCGAATGTGACAAAGATGAGGAAAATGACGAAGATCCAGAAGCCAATCCAAAACCGAAATCCCAGGTAGTGCCAATCAAACTGCCTTATAAACCAAACCAAACACCATGTTGAACCACGTGAAAATAAATTCTCAGTTTACATATTTCAATGCGGCACTGGCCTTGGATGATCAATTTGTTCAGCAATAAAACTGGTACTACCAAACTTAATTAAAGGTAGCATTAGGTGTGACGAATCACAAACAGACATGCATCCATGACACATCCATTTGCGATTGGTGACATAATGTATGAAAACAATGATAAAACCGAAAACATCAATTATTACCAAAGAAAATGACAATGCACATGACACTGATAATGACGATGATAGTGAGGGTAACTATAAAAATAGTGACGATGATAAAAATGCTAAGATGTAGATTACGATGATGAATGATGATCATGATGATGAAAACAATGACAGTGACGAGTTTGATCCCTCATAGGAACTTCATTCTGAATGTGAAAACTTGCATAATTAATGATACGAGCAAAGGCTCATACACCGTAACAATTCTTCTAAAAAGCTTCTTTTGGATTCTGTACTTACCTGCAGATGTTGTAGACGATGCCCTCAAAGATGAGAATCGGTGCAGTTGAACTGAGAATCGTCAGAGGTTGACCGCAAAGCATGTGGTATGTCACACCACAGATCGCCCCACTTACAAGACACTCGATTACAGCCTGAAAGGAAAAGAAAATCACCACTTAATGCAGTGCAATGTTATGTAAATGTAGTTCAAATATAATGTAATGGGAATGTAGTTTAAATGCTACAATGTTACTGTAATGTAAATGCAAGGCTACTATAAGTGTAATGTAAATGTAATGTTAGTACACTGCACAGATAGTGTAATGTAAATCTAAGTGCACATGTAGTGTAAATCAGTTGTTAAAAACGATAGAAACTAAATAAAAAACGGAAAAAAACGTCGTTTTTTTTTCGAAAAAATAAAAAACGGAAAAAAACGGGGAAAAAACGACAAAAGAAAATAATTTGACTTTCTCGCATCTTTTAGGCCCTACTGCAATTTAAAATTAAAAACCTTGTTTACAGAATTTAATCAGCAAATAACACAACTTTATTAGTAAACACTAAATAACATAATTTATTTCTTATAGGTTTGGTCTAATAAGAAATTGAGAAATAAAAAATATTGAAATTTTTTCAAATTTGAATTGTAAACATATGTCCACATAAGTTCATGCTGACTAAACTGACACAATTAAAAACTAAACTTGTAGGTATTGATTATATAGTGTAAACTTTCTCACAGTAAATACATTTCAATTTAACCAATGCTGAGTTTTTGTCTTTCTCTTGTATCAAAGCAACGTGAATCCATTCCGCACCCTTTTCTTTTGGTATTTTAGATAACTTAGAAATAACTTTATAAAATTGTATTTCTGGTACTGTGCTCTTTCATAAAGTATTTATTTCTCAAAATGATGACGTAAATAGTGAAGTAAATTAGCTGAATCCTTGAAAGTACGGAGACAACGTAAGGGACATCAGACAAAAAATTAAACAGAAACTGAAAAACATTAACAGACAGTAAATAAATCAATAAATGAAGTTACATAAAAAAAACGGAAAAAAACGACAAGAAAAATAAAAAACGAAAAAACGACGTTTTCTGGAAAAAATAAAAAACGAAAAAAACGTTTTTAACATCAATGGTGTAAATGTAGGTAATGTAAACACCAATGCAATGTTAATGCCAGTTCAGCTTAAATGCTAGTGCAATGTAAGTGCCAGCGCAATGTAAATGCAAGTGCAATGTACATGCCAGTGCAATGTAAATGCTAGTCCAATTTAAATGCCAATGCAATGCTAATGCCAGTTCAATTTAAATGTCAGTGCAATGTAAATGCCGGTGCAATGTAAATGCCAGTTCAATGTAAATGTCAGTGCAATGTAAATGCCAGCGCAATGTAAATGCCAGTGCAATGTAAATGCCAGTTCAATTTAAATGCCAGTGCAATGTAAATGCAAGTGCAATGTTAATGCCAGTGCAATGTAAATGCCAAAGCAATGTAAATGCAAGTGGATAATGCCAATGCAATGTTTAATGCGGCAGACTGTCTTGAGCTGTGATTTCAATGTCTCCAGATATGGCGCACCTTCACGCGCTTCTGCAGTTGATATACTTCTCCAAAGAAACCATGCCTCGACATTAGACCATGATTCTCCTCAACCACAACTTCAATTGAAGTGACCCACAGCTGATGCCTTGTGCCTTAATCATGCAATCACAACGACGCCATTGTGTTTTAAATCTAATCCAGATGAGATTAGATTTGAAACACAATAAAGATAAACTTACAATGTTATTATCTGTGATCTGTTCCAGTAAGCCGCCGAACATTACCAACATCGTCAGACATCCACAGTACATGAAGAAAGCTGAACCCAAACACTGAACATGGAGTCCATCCTTAAAATCGCTTGCGTACCACGGAGCTCTGCGCCTTATGTCCGCAACCAATCCACCAAATATTCTGCAAAAAACACAACAGCAGACAAGCAAAAGCATGTAGTATAAACAGACTCGTATCTCTTTACTGAGTTGGATCTACTAATTATTATTATTACTACTATTATTACATTATTATTATTGGAAACATTTTTAACGCACACAAGGTCACATAGAAATGCGAATCGGAGGCTTGATTAGTAGGTGGCCAAGTGAAGAGCTGGACCAGAGTGTGAAATATGCCTGCTAAATGTATGCATGCACGGTGCATGCAGTGTGCATGTGTGTGCCTCAGCAATGATCTTAAAGGGACCTACTTGCCCGTTCGGTTGAGGGAAGAATCTTCATTTCCTTGATCCGGTGGGCCATCACTGGCCTCATCCGGGTTGTCCGGATCCGTGCGGTCCATCTGGTGAGGTCAGGGAAAATACTTCAACAGTTTCTTATTGGAGAGACGCTCTGCGCTCTGGGACTAGTGTATCGTGCGTAGTCCTCGCGTTTTCTTAGTTTGTGGATCGTCGCACTCCAGTTCAGTTTCTGTCGTCGTGCTCTGTATCATCGATTTCTCTCTGTATCGTTTTTACACTTGAATTTTCTTATTTCTTTATTGCTGTTCGTTACGCGACAATTTAACTGATGTTTTGTCGAGTTTTCAACGCATTCGAAGTGAAAAACAACCGAGTCACGTGATCAACCGCATCTGCCAGCCCAACTCCACGGGTGTTTTCCATATCCGTCACCCTTATGCTCCGGGCAACAACGCCGAGCGAGTGCAGTACACCACAAACTCGCTGCACTGTGAGGTTCGTTAATTAGATTCAGAGCGAGCCAGCGCGGTTGGTAAGGGCGGGCCAGTAAGGTTGGCAAGGCCGAGAGGCGGCCTTTCCCAGTGAAACAGATTAGGTTGGAATTACTAGTCTAAACAACACATTTCCTGTGTGAAGACCCTCCGCCACTGCTACACTCGGGTTGTGCTACTCCCAAGCCTGGATAAAGGAGGAGGCGACGCTAATCATCTTCGTTATAATAAATTATACCGTCATTCAGGGGCGTAATTTTGGTCTAAAAAGTGGGGGTACCAATTTCTTACATACACGAAGCAAGGCGGGAATTACGATCTCTGGGAAGGCACAATAATAAACTATTCATTGGCATCGTTCAAAAAGTGGGGGTACGGTACCCCCCGGTCCAAAAAGTGAGGGGTACGGGTACCCCTCGTACCCCCCACAAATTACGCCTATGCCGTCATTAGAAAGAAACTACGACCGCTGTCTGATGCAGACTGCCTATGAATACTTCCAAGTTACAGTACCGGCCTTAGGGGCGTGCGAACCGTGCGGTCGCACGGGGCCCGCAACCTAGGAGGGCCCGAAAATGTCACAGAAAATTAAAATGAGCAAGACACCCTAATAATAATATATATTATTGTTTCCACAAAGTATTCTCTTTTGTCAATAAAATAAAAGTCAACTTCCTCTAAATAGACCTATATACCATAATTCTCGTGTAGGCCTATAGTTAATTTTGACTTGTACTTGTTAAATATCTACTAAAATAAAATGATTAGCAATGAAAAACAATTTGACTTGTGTCATGGGGGCCCGTACAGATACTCTGCACGGGGCCCAAAATATCCTAAGGCCGGCACTGCAAGTTACAACCCACTCATCTTACATCGTAATCGTAATCTCGAAGTTTCTACAGCGCCTACAAAAGCGAAGTCGCGGGAACCAGCTTATTCATCCAATACTGGGGAAAGCAAACGGAGAAGCCAGTTTCGAGTACTTACGCAATACTTTCCGATAACTTATTTAAGCAAAACAACCTTTTTCAAATCCACATCATTCTTTCGCCATCAGTTCAGCCATATGCGTAATTTGTGGACTGGGGTACCGTACCCCCCCCCATCCCACTTTTTGAACAATGCCAATCAATATTTTATTATTGTGCCTTCCCAGAGATCGCAGTCTCCGCCTTGCTTCGTGTATGTAAGAAATTGGTATCCCCCAAAGTTACGCCCAAGTTCAGCTGCTGAACGTCTAATGACTATAATTACACGTGTAAGTAGTCATTGTAACGATCAACAACACTTCATTTTCCAAGAGTACAAATACCAAAACCCAGATAAAAGACACTTCATAGGTAAAATAACCGAACTTTTCTTGTTTAATTTCGATCACCAAAGTACAAACGTTTTACAAGAACATTTATTGATCGTAATCAATGATTATTACGTAATCTCAAACCTCATAGCTCATCCAACGTTACCTACAGTTAAGATTTCTTAAAATCACCTCATAAACTCGAGAACTTATAAAGGGCTAGTTAACAGCGAAGTGCAGGGCACCTATACTTACTCACGAGCGCTGCGTCAGGTCAGCGCGGTTGTCCAGAAATACAGTGTTGAACTATATCCAGTTGCCTGGAGACTAGAAGGGAAGAAAAAGATGTAGAGTAATTGTGGGTTCCTTTTAGTCTGAAAGGAGACGGCAAAATCATTGTGTCACGAGAGCAATCAGAGCCATCCAGGTGTTCAAGACGGTGGTTATGGACAATCTAGGGTCCCCACATCCCTCCGAAGTCAGAGAGCAGTTCCATTACTCTGCAAGTTAGACATAGGACAGAGCAGATGATTTTCTATCAGCAGCACCTGCAGCACCCGCGACCTCGATTGATCTGGCACGATACGAGTCTCCCCGGGCGTCGATAACAGTGGCGCCACAGGCAAGGCATTTGCTTCTCTTCTGTGTGGCTAGTCTCGACGTCATTATTTTTTATTATCATTATTAATGCTTTTAAAAGCTTATATGCTGAAAATCCATAGTACCTGCAAATGAAGTCTGTACAACATGACGTCTTAATTTTTATTTTATTTTTTTTATTTATTCCGGATATTTCTATAGCGCCTCTCGAAGTCCACTACTATTTAGAGGCGCTCCCGACTACAGCATAAGATACTGTGCCGGAATTTTCACGCCGAAGCGCCACGAGCAATTGCGAGTGAAGGACTTGCCCAAGGTCCGTACGCAGCGGCTAGAGTGGGATTCGAACCTGCAACCCTCCGGTCACAAGGCGCCGAACTTACCACTGAGCCACCACGCCCCACCCACTGAGCCACCACGCCCCACATAATAAATAATAATGACTAGAATTTACGAGAACCACATAAAACACTGCAATTATTTCGTCTGGACTGCTTGGCATGAACAATTTTTAAAATGAGATTCCAAAATGGTGGAGAGTATCGGTTCCAGCCTTCTCCCCTGATATGGTTACAGTGTAGGAACCTTAAGCAAGTCCTTCACTCACAATTGCTCAGTGCCATCGACTATGCTTGGTCATTAGATGGCAGCACTTAATAAATAAATACCAATCAGCGCATTCAAAGACAGAATGGAAAAGCAACATCAAAACTCCAACAATACTGCAAAGCATCCTATATATAATACTTCTTCACAATACTGCACTACAAACTAAGTTAACCGGTTCATCCAGTAAAGTCTCTTGCTAGGCTCACACATAGTTGCTACAGTTTTACAAAAATCATTTTTGGTCCTCACGGTACAGCTAATAACCTACAAGTATCACCACCGATTTCCTATAAGTAATTGCCACAAATAAAATTTCTAAATGATACAGGAACTGAATTCCATAACAAATACATTTAGGAGAATACATACGTAAAGCATAACAATTGCTGGGGTGCATTCGCATAATTAAATGTCCCGGCGAAAACAACAATGACTAGATATTCAACGACGGGAATTCTTTGAAGGTGCTGGCAACTCAATGAAAATTTTCTGACTTGACTGCAGTTAGGCAGAGTCCATGACTTCCTAGTTTCCTGCAATGTCACCTATAATGTCAATGCAGGCAAACCTGAAATTTTCATTAACTTAGGTTACAATTGACTGAAACATTTTCCTTCAAACTTCCATGCGATTGTTCTTTGTGATTGTTAAGTGATTATTTAAATAGCTCCTTTTCAAGCAAACTCATCAGAGGTGCTCTCGACCTGACTATACTAGACCACGATCGAACATAATGGTCTTTAACTGCTAGCAAAATAAAGTAGTAGAACTTCTACCTATCCTCCCGTTACATCAAGAAATTTTTATTCCTGTATTCTGAGACTCGATCTTTTATCCAACACAGTTTCTCGCTAATGTCGACCACCTACTTTGCCTAGGTAGATGGTAGACCAATCAAATGCTTACACAGTTGCAATTGTAATCTCACAGTTATAAAGCGCAACTTCAAGAATACACTCATCAGTGCTGCTCTTGACCTGAACCATTGAACTTCAGGCACTTGCAAAACTCGGAAGGGACACACCGTGGAGATTGAACCGCAACTCTCAAGAAAGGCAATTCCAGCTTGTGGACCCAACATAGGCAAAGCTTCTGGACAGAGATGCAGAAGTATGCATACGACGGACAGTCAGAAGTCAATGGGCATCCGACTGACGAGTTCCATAACTAGGGACTGAGGACGTTTGCTGACCAGTTCATTCCTTGAGCATTATTATAACGGCTCTATAGAAGTTACTGGTAACAGAACAGCCCTGGTAACGTCACCCACCCAGAATGCGTACTGTCTTCCACTCCGTATGAAAGGTGTACAACTGTATCATAAGCAGGTGGCTCTGCATCTGGCAACTGGTCTTCCACTCCGTCTGAAAGGTGTACAGCCGTAACGTAAGCAGGTGGCATTGCATCTGGAAAGAGGTCTTCAGTAACACCTGTTCTGTTCGACAGTATGACGCCGTTGGGTGCCCTGGGCATCATGCAAGCTGCCTCTGCCTAACAACATGTACACAACAACGATAAAAAACAACAACAGGAAATTGCATTTGTTAAATACTGCAAATTTATTCTAAAAATGTAACTGGTCTCTGTGGCAACCATGTGGCCTTGACCCTGCTCATTTCTCAATTTACATACTTAACAATGTGAAGTCGGTAAATCTTAAAGTACGTTGGAATCAACAAAAGTTGCTACGCAATCAACAGCTACCTCAGACTCGGCCCAACAACATCAATTACATTTACATACAGTTGTAAACTTTTCCGAATAACTTTACATACAAATGTACATTAGCATTACAATTCTATACATACTCTATTAAATGCAATTATGGGCATATATGTATACAGGATTTACAGACTCTTTTACGTTATCAGGATTATAAAAAGACTAGTTATAGAGGGAGACAAGAACGAGAAGAGGATGCGGCCAGTCCTCGGATTAAGGACAGCAGAAGACAAGCCATGAGAACAGAAAATGAGGATACTTAGTTCTAAGTCAATCTGAAAAGCTTTTGTCGAAACCTGTAGCTCCAGACCGCCTGCGTTCTCCGTCCTCGTGCTGTTTTCTGTACGTTTTTTCTTCGACCCGGGCAGGATGTCGTCTAAATACAGAAGCTCCTCGTAGGTGAAAACCCTGTCAAGTACCTTGCGAACGACACACATGGCAACAACCTTGACCAACACAGACACAACCCATCTTATTGCAACACCATTATATAAATCTATGCATGAGAGAAGTCACAACACAATGTGAATCTGAGACGAGCAAGGTCTTAGAAAACAACTGCTCTAACTCAATTAACAAAATTACTAGGATGCACCATTATGGTTAGCAATTCCCCAAAAGAACATGTCTTCCAGTTACACAAGGAATCCTGCATAAAGTATAATACTGTATATGGATACAAAACATTTGCATACACATATGCATGCGCGCACACACACACACATTGTTGGTTTGTTCGTCTAAGGAGTAACAAGACTTCCAAAACTATGGATTTAAATACGTCTACTTATTTACAGTATAGGGGGCCTACAATTGGAATGATACTCAAACTCCCAACATGAATACCAAAACGCTTGTACAATAAGCAAACAGCCAGACTCAGGAAAAGACAATGGCTTAACGAAGTAATTAGTACAAGCATCATTAAGAGAGACTAAAAACAGACCCGGAATATATAAAAAAATCGGGACCAAAAAAGTTCCCTAAGCAAAATCCAGTCTGAAGTTTCTACAGAAGGGCCTCTCTTTTTATACCCTCTGAACAATCCTTCTAAATGACTAAACAGAGGCAAGTCTTAACTAATTACTCAATAGGTGGTGATGTCATGTCATGTAATATAAATATATGCTATACATACACCAGAGCATCTCTTGCAATTTCGCTATAACACGGGTTCTCAAGTACTTTGACAGAAATTCAGACGACTTCAAAGGAACCCTGGAAACAGTTGACCAAAATGAACAACTTTGTCTATGGATACTCAACAACCCCAAATTAAGAGAAGGGTCAACGAGTGCATGTAGATTTGGTTCCTATGAAAAAAGACGTGAACAATACCATCGTTATTAATATTTCTGTATTTATTAGACACCACAATCTAATCTGTAAGCATTAACGATGTTGATGAGCCATTGTTCATCAAGGATTAGTGCACAATCCCCAAACAGTAACCATCTTCGGTAGGGCTCCTCGTATCGAGGCTAGCGCTCGAAACCGATCGGCTACAGTGTCACAAAAATGTGCAGTAGACATCCAAGAACTCACCAAGAGTGGAAAGAGAATGGAGATGAGCGGAATCTCTTTGATGACAAATACCACCAAGATGCAAAGGAACTGAATGCAGATGAAGAGCTTAATGCGTCTGATCGTGACCTTCTGCAGGACGACGTTATCCTTCGGCCAGTATTTCTGCGGCAGGAGGATCTTCAACCTTTCGATGAACTGAATCAGACACACGAAAAGTCTTGGTATTCATGCAATCAATTCATTTCTTACTGCAAGTGCAGCAAGGCGCTTAAAAGGTATCATAGGTACAGACACATGCTCATACATGTATACATGTTGTTGGGGTTTGGGGGTTCGACCCCCAGCTCTTGTTCTAACCCAGTCAGCTAACTGAAAAGATGTTGGGGGTTAGGAAACTAAAATATCTCACGAGTCGTCCGTTGTTTCATGTGCAATCAGGGGCGTCTACACCAGTGGTTCTTAACCTTTTTTGGCACACGACACACCAAAACAGGCATCCAAATTTGGCGACACACCATGCAATCGTCGTACGTGAATATTGTGAAAAATGTTAAAGTTAAACTAGTTATTAATTTAAAATGCTAAATTGTTAACATTTTTAATAATGAAAATGTTCATATTGGATCCTTTCTAGGTTCTACGTTAACTTAGGAACAGTTAGGCCTAATGGGATTTTTTGCTCCTGGATTTTTCTCTGGATCATAAAACGAGGATCGACAATATTTCAAGTAGTCATCGTTCCACTTGCGTATAACAGATTTCTTCTTTTTCATGTTTTTCTTGTTTGGTTTACTAAAACTAGCAGTGGCAGCAGCAACGTTTTCGTATTCACTACTGTTGGTGTGAGAATCCGTCTCATTGCTACCAAAATTTGATTCCGCATCATCAGTTGTAGATTCGTAAAATTTTCATTTGCTTTTGATAAATTTATCCATTTCGATTGTACGGTAATGGGTAAAAGTTTCCATCGGGGCGGTCACAAACGTGGACACTGTACAAGCATATTATCTTACATTATGGGTATAAGGTAAACATCAGATGGTCGACTCTGATTGCAATAGAACAGAATGGATAAATAGGGTACCACGAATTCTCACAGCCTACGTCCGCTACAGTAAGTGTAATGCAAGAATGACGGACGTAGGCTGTGAGAATTCGCGACACACCAATTTTTCGCGACACACCAACGACACACCATGTGCACGTGACACACCGCCCGTCGATTCGCGACACACTAGTGTGTCGCGACACACCGGTTAAGAACCACTGGTCTACACCATATAAACCTTGGAGCAAATGCGCCATCCAAGAAATAGGGGGGAAAGATTTGTCAGTGTGTGTGCCACCATTTTAGGGGGGAAAGGAACGGGGAGGGGAAAGAAGAGGGAAAAGGGACGTTGCTCCAATTACTTAGGGGGGATAGACGCCCCTGTGTGCAATATACCAACAACATTAGATTCTGATGTCCTGCATTCGTGTACGTTGGTAATCTGCCCAATTTTCGACCCCCCCTTCAACTTTCTTCTGACAACTAACCACTGCATATACGTACACACAAACATCTACACAAAGATTATCAGCAAATGACAGCTTCCTCCTTTGGTCTGGGCTGTAGTATTATCTGTTGGTCCTGCCACAGCTTTTCGTTGTCTTGAAACTTGCCTTTATTCCCGAGGACTTTCGCACTGGGAGCACCTCTGATTGGTGGGCATTTGGTAGAGGTGCTTTATAAGTTTTGAAATACAATACAATACAATAATGTTGGCAACTGCCAGTGATATGTTGGCAATGACAGCTTTATGTTGGCAACTGACAGCATTATGCTGGCAAATACCAGCATTATATCATGGCAACTGACAGCTTTATGTTGGCAATGGGCAGCTTTATGTTGGCAACTGACAGCATTATGCCGGCAACTGACAGCATTATGCTGGCAACTGCCAGCTTTGTTGGCAACTGTCAGCATTAGTTATGTCGACAACTGACAGCTTTATGTTGGCAACTGACAGCGTTATGTTGGCAACTGATAGCATTATGCCGGCAACTGACAGTATTATGCCGGCAACTGACAGCATTATGCTGGCAACTGCCAGCTTTGTTAAATACTGAAAAGCATAAAAAATTCCTTCTCAGAGATTCCAGAAGGTGTTCATATACACATGCACGCGTACATGCATTAGAGAATAAGGAAGTTGTACATTTTGGATACAGACCTGCATTCCGTGGAAAGAAGCGACACCCATGTAGAGAAACACCCCGTATAAAACGGACATAGGAACAAACTAAGAAATAGACAGAAAACAATTCAGACATTTTGAACGGAGGTCATTTATTTGTAATCCCTGCCGCTAATGGCTCTTATCAGGAATTTATGATCATGTCAGGAACTTATGATCATGTCAGAAACTTATGATTGTGTCATAATTATTACATATTACCACTATTTTTAACCAACCAATCACCCATTAAGATTTTAAAATAATAGCATTACCCAATACCCATTTTATAAATTTTATTATTAACATAGTTGTTATTAACATAAAACAAAGACTAGCCATTCTAGAAAAATACTATTCCCGATTATAAGTATTACTATTAGAATTTATAAACAACATTAACCTTAAGAACTTGCGCGATGAACACTGACACTCCAACGAGCACAAAGACGAGTATTCCTGTAACTCTTTGCTCCCTGTAACACACAATTAATCGTGACGCTGATGGAAAAAGACATTAAAATGTATGGTTACCCTTATCCTAATGCTGTTTGTCAATTTTATATAACTGTTATACTGCCCTCCTTCCAAAGTTCAGAAGTGCACACACAACCATATAGTGAAGATGCTGAGAAATGAAAGTCCCTAAATGGTGACTGCCTCGAGGGACGCTCGAACCTGTAGTAATTCGAACAGTTATGATTGTCACTTAAATATAAATTTTCAATTGACATGGCAACTGCTGATAAAGTAAAGATCACAAGTCCTTGAGTGGGACTTATGGAAGCACTCATTTCCTTTTTGGCCCTTGAGCTCGAAATCGACGAATCCCAAAGTCCAGAACATGAGGACTTGCCATTTACTTCCCAGCTTATACACACATACCAAATTCTACTGCTTGGTAACAGAGGTGTCAACAACTCACTGAGGGTAGTTACATACAGTGTAACCCTCAACATCACGATCACCAACCAACCGTGTTACCGACAGACTACCGTGTCACAGGCAACTACTGGTAGTATTTAAGAAACCGACACTGATACTACTTGTGCAAGTGGTGTAATTTAAGACCTCTGTACCACATTGCCCTTGACTTGCTTTTTCCTCATATTCTGCTCCTGAAAATGCGCTAAATAAATTGACAAACTAGGGCAAAATACAACATTTGAATAAAAAACAATCACAAACACAAAATGCTACACACGCTGAAGCTGCAATGATTCTTCCAAACCTCAGAGGAAAGAAACTACCTTATTCCGAGAAAGACGGGTCGTTCTCCTGGAGTGGATGCTTCGGCCTCCACGGACAGACTGTTGACATGGTTGATGGAAAGAATGGTCGCTCCGACAAACCATGGTGACCCAAACGCAGAACAGACAGCAACCTGGACAGCGATGACCAACAGGTCCAAATGGAACCCACTGCCTTTCTACAGATCAAAAGAAATCGGAGAATCATCTGTTAAGAGACAATGGAAACAGCAGCCAGGTATGATTCTTTGAGCAAGTATCAACTACTAAGTATGAAATAGGACTTTTATTTATATTCATTCCTTTAAGTACTATCAGTTTTACTAGTACTACTAGTCTTAAAGACGACGAAAAAACATTCATAAAAAAAATACTCTCAAAATTAATCAATTATTAAGTACTTATTAAGTTGGTTCGAAACTAAAACTATTAAAAACTCAGCTGTGCAGTGGACTTACTTGCCGTGAACTTGCCAGTGATTCAAAATTCATGCAACAAAACAATTTTCAGTATAAAATAGGCATTGGCTGTTACGTTAAGAAATTACCTTGAGTTTCTTGTCCTTGCGAGTGATGATGACTGTTGGAATGTGTTGGTCCATAAACATAAGAATAGCCGCAAACACACCCGGAGGAAGTGCGGCCAAAACAGTGAACCACGGATTACGGTTACCTCCAAACGGATCGATAATCCAATCACGATCAGATCGCGTTGGCTAAAACAAGAAATTGCCAATATCTCTAAGAATTTAAAGCAACCACAGAAGTGAACTTCCAGGGGATGCCAAGTCATGCCAATAGCTAAAGGCTCCTGTTCGATTTCAAGCCTGTAATATTGTGGAGCAAGTCGAAATGCTCTTTTGTTTGCTGGCTTTAAACTCATTTTTTTCACAAATAACTCTTTTAAACTCTTATAACCAATTTTAAAGCAATGAGTCAGAGTCTTTATTGCTTTGTTGCAATTGTAAAATTAATTATAATAATAATTAAAATAATCAGAGGCCTGCAAACGTCAACAGCCACGTCCGCAATAATTTTTGAAATGTTAGCAAATCTAGGTCTTTTGTTTCTAAGCCTAGTTTCCTCTGTTCAAATGTCAAACTGACTTCTACGCTGAACTGGTCAATTAGACTCGTACGACTATACCCGAAAGGTGTCCGGTACTTGAAGCTTCACCGTTCTCAGTCCAACAGCGGCATCAATGATGACCATGATGAAAACAGCGGCAACGACAGCAAAGTCACTGATACTAGAACGAACCTACAAGAAGGAAACGCCCTGATGAGCACAACATATTTAGCAAGAATACAACAACCTTTGTCCATATGTGATCATCTCTAGCAATATCTAACTTAATCCACAGAGTGATGTAGAGCACACTCAAGCCCTCAATCAACAGTTTTACATCATGTTACATCAGTCCTTGGATTAAGTACTAGAAATATTAAGTAAACTGTAGTCAAGAACGATAATTTGCTGGAGTTGCCTGGCTAAAATCTTAAAGGTCAGAAAAACTTGAAGTCAGACTACAGCAAGTCAGCATATTGCTTATCATAACAGCAACCGCAGCACCAGTAACAACGGCATCAGCTACACAACCCAGGCATCGACAGGG
The DNA here is from genome assembly GCA_963556255.1 of Allolobophora icterica. Lineage (NCBI taxonomy): Eukaryota > Metazoa > Annelida > Clitellata > Crassiclitellata > Lumbricidae > Allolobophora > Allolobophora icterica. Next base: position 70,432,740 of record OY744608.1, read on the forward strand.
CTGTAGTGGTATAATTAGAGGCGAGTACACGCTACCGGTTAGCTTTCCAAAACAACTTAGAGGTGAGTATACGCTAATGGTTAGTTCTCTTAAATCAATTAGAGGGAAGTACAAATATTTTTTTGAGGTGAGTATACGGTCTATAGAGGTCAGTACACGCTGTATACCCGCGTATACCCTCGACTACAGCCCTGGGCATCGAGCATATAGCTACAAAAATGTCTTCTTAGCCTGCTACATTTTGTTCTTATTTGTCTCTAAGTTGGTTGTGGGTTAGCAAAGCAGTTAGAAAGTTAGTTTTTCGATGAACCAGTGAGGCAGTGCCGGATTTAGGCATCAGCTAAAAAAGCTACAGCCTAGGGTTTCACAATCTGTGGGGGCCTTAGAATCCAGGGGCTTTTTAAATTTTATATGTACTGTATATCTATACATATATATTATGCAGGACCTTTTAACAGCTTGTGTAGCAAATTCCATCTCACCCGAGTATATGCATTCAGTTGAAAATAATTTGAATTGAATTTTTCACTTTAAATGCCTTACTTATCTTATCTTATCTTATCTGAACATTTATAAAGCGCTTCTCGCAGAAGGGCTATTCAGAAGCGCTCTCAACGTGACAGGCACGTAAAACAAGTAAGTCTTGTTTACCGTACTATGAAATATTTAAAAGGCGTATATGTTTTCAAGTTTTGTGAGACCTTTGGGTGTAATATTTTAACAAGGGCCTCCAAGCTTTATACAATACAGCTTAGGGCCTCACCAAGTCTAAATCCAGCACTGCACCGAGGACCCAATTATTGTCATGAAGCACATAACAAAGTCAACAATAATAACACAAGACCACATACAACAAAGATGACGAAAAGAGGAGCAAACTCTCACAGGCAGTGCTGGCTATGAAGTGTTAACAACTAACTGTCTTAGCCTCAGCCCACAAGAGGGTGGGTGGCCAGTCCTCTCCCTCACTGCCTGACCTTCCCACCAACAGTATACTGTCTGCACTCATGTTGTAGCAAAATCGCCGAGGACAAAAGTAGTGCAGAAATCACAACACATCACAAATCAGATAAAACCGATGAGAAGAACAATCTGCTGACAGCGAGATAACCTAAACTGCTCTCACCATAAATGGAAGGAAACGAGCTTTCTTGAACAGCTTCAGCAAAAGCGAAAGCAGAAAAGTTCCGACGAAAAGGAAACTGGAGAAAAGCTGTGAATTCCGATCTAAAACTGGATCCTGGCAACCATCTCCAACTAATTGTCCACCATAGTTAAGACAGTCTCCTTCAGTGGAAATCAGGGTACTGGTCCAGTTATAAAATTTTGTCACATCTGGAAAGTGCGGAAGAAAACAAAGCAAGTAAGAAAATAATCGTTATGAACAATGAGCAACGCATATCGAAAATCTCCAACACATAATTTTAAATCTAAATAATTTCAAACAAGAACATAAACTGCAACAATTTGAAAATAAGTAAGTAGGCAAATTCAAAAGGGTACCAAGAGCTGACCCTCTTATGGTTCTATAAAAAACCACGGAGAATACAATGTTCAGCCTACGTGCTTCGTTCTGTTCATTCGTGAATTCATTCCAGGACTAACCTTCAACGTCGAATACCAAGCTGTGAACAGCATCATATTCTGGTCCGAGTCCTCGACATGCACAATGGTCATCCAGAGGTTCCAACTCCTCCCAATAAGTGTTTGACTGCTGAAACTGTTTCGTGCATGCCTCAAAGATGAAGATGATTGCGATCAGTGTAGCAAAGCTCTCCTCGGTGAAACGAGTGATGTAGCGCACGAGAAAGCTGAGATCGAAGGCGACAAAGATGAGGAAAATGACACAGATCCACATGCCGATCCAAAACCGAAAGCCCAGGTAGTACCAGTCGAACTGCCTTGTAAATAAAAAAAAGTAAGAACTCCTCATATTGAAACACATGAAATTATGTTCTAAGTGCACATATTTCATCCAGACAATGTCGCTGGTCTATTAATGAAACATAACTACTAAAACAAATTAAAAGCACTGCATGTACAATGAATCAAAACCATGATGATGAGGGGTTCAACAGTTAAAGTGTCAAAAGTCACTTTGAAATGGAATGCTTTTTTCACATAATCAAGCCCAGGTAGTGGTGGAACAGTTAAGACCACTGCACCTCATTGCCCTCAACTCGCTATTTCCTCATATTCTGCTCCTGAAACTGTGCTATATAAACTGACAAAATAGAACACAATACAACATTCGAATACAACAGTGTTGGTCACAAGACCATGACAATTTTCTATGACATTGCTGGGTTATATGCAAATGATTGCAATGAAATTGACGGTGAGAAGTGCGTTGACAGTGACAAGTTCGATTCCTCTCTGATAGAGAAAATTTCCTAATTCATTACATAAATAAACCAAAAAATGATAATAAAATTCAGTGCCAAAACACACATGCAGAATTTATAGACGACGCTTTCGAAGACTAGAACAGGACCGGTTGAACTTATAATCGTCAGAGGTTGACCGCAAAACAAGTGGTACGTCACTCCGCAGATCGCTCCGCTAACGAGACATTCAAATGCAGCCTAAAATAAAAATGAAACTGTTAGTAGAAAACTCTGAAATTTCTGATTACCATGCAAAGGCCAAGTCAGGGAGGCTACCTTATTCCCTGATGCTTTGGATTATACCTGGTTGCATCTGACCAAAGTTTCCCGACCATTTCGACTGGGGTACCTCTGCCATCACACAATGTAAAGCCCTCAAACATCTACAGTTTAGTCGTTTAATTAACCTAACTTACTTAATTACATGACAATGATGTAAGAGCACCTCAAGCTCCCTTATCACCCCACAGGTTTTCCAGTTCAAAGTCCCAACTCTTCAAGAATTCCTTCCCTTATCCATCCAATCATCCACTTTCCAAGCTTTCTCGTCCTCAATGAAACCCACCTTAGCAGCTCCTCCACGTCCTCTTTCTGATCTCTCTGGCAACTGGACTTGGATCTTCCCTTGACATCGTTGGACATCCATCCTTCTGACATGACACAGTACTCACGCATAATCCAGTGCCCTACATTCACCTTCTGAGTGCTATAGAAATTTGGAGTTTACAATAACGATTATGAGCCGTAAACTTACAATGTTATCATGTGTTACCATGCCGAGCAAGCCACCGAAGATGACCATTGGCACAAGACAACCAAAGTACATGAAGAACGTCGAAGCCAAACACTGAATATGAATTCCATCCTTAAAATCGCTCAGGTACCATGGAGCTTTACGCTTTATGTCTGCAACCAATCCACCAAATAATCTGCAAAAAACACAACAGTGAAGAAGCCAAAAGCATAAAGGTAAAAGCAAGTTTGCTTAGTAGTAACCCTTAACTGATGCCTTGAGTAGTGGCGTCTACCAAAGGGGAGTGGTTTTGAAAGCGATCTCCCACAATTGCCAGAAATGGAGGTTTACTATGCACGATAGCCAAAACGTGGGGGTTTACCATGCATGATGATGGCATATATAATAAATTAATTTACAGTTCTGAGTGACTTCTTATATACTTCTGAGCCTCTATATATATGTCAGCCAGAGTGTGGGGTGTACTCCCGTTCAGGTGGGGGGAGGGTTACACACCACTGAGCCCTTGAGCATTACCAGTTGTATATATAGAAGTTCTTAGATTTTATTAGATCATCAGCATTTAGAAGGTCTACAATACATTCTTGTCAAATATTCAGTCTGCACAGATACAATGACCAGGCCAAGCTTCTAACTCAGGCCCAATATGAAGAGTCAGCCAGGGGACCATTTAGCCTAGAGCTCAACTTCTTTGTATTTTCACCTTATACTGCTTTTTGCAATCAATTCACTCCAAATCTCAAGATATAACCTGGCTGGCCAAGGAATCGTAAAATTTGGAAGTCCCCAGCCCTTATACAAGACCAATGTTGGCGCTTTTATGTCATCTAATGTAGTCTAAAGAAGACAATTAACAAATATATCCACTGTTAAACCTACCTGCCAGTTCGGTTGAGGGAAGAGTCTTCATTCTCTTCATCAGCTGCACCATCACTGGTCCGATCCGGGTCCCCATCCTGGTTGTTCGGAGGTTCCGTCACTTCCGTGGGGTCCATCTTATGAAGTCGAATCAAAACCGTCCAACAGTTACTTAGCACATTGACGACCCGAGTTTTAGAACTAGTCGCACACCGCCCACTGCAACCGTTTGTCTTTCCAGCAGTCCGACTTCCGACTTCAGATCGAACCTGTCCTAAGCTCCCTCACCCGCGGTGTTTTACTGAGCGTCTGTGACAAAAAAATGGTTGCGACGTCTTGTAAATTTCTTCAGCGCTGAAGACGTCTGGAGAGGACATTTTTATAATTAAAAAACTCGTCACCGGATTTCTTCGTGTTTGAATCCAACACGATCCAGTTCCTTCTGTACTTTGTACCATCACTTTGTCGCTTTGGCGTTATTAAAACTGGTCTGTTCATTTTTGTAGATTTCTTTATTTATTGTAGCTTGCCAATCAACACTTAGACCGGTATTTACTAAATTTTAGCTTTTCCACCGATTCCAGGGATTCAAGCCATACGTCGTCACGTGACTACCCGTAGCGCCTGCCAACAGACGTTTTCCATATTCGACCTAGGTATGCTCCGAGCGACAACCACTCAGCGAGTGTATTTAAACTGCGCGGTTTGACATCGGAGTGTGCTCGGCACAAATACACCTACCGCACTCCATTCAAATTTATTATCATTAGCAATCGTGTTGCATAGAATGGAGCATTGGAGTTCATGTCACAGAAGCCTGCTCCACGCTGTAGGGCAGACAATGGCCACGCTTCCATCGTAATCTTAACCTGCACGAACGTCATTTCAGCTTTTTCGGGGGGAGGGACGTCATTTGAGTATTTTTTCGGGAAGAACTTGGCCAGCTTGTCAATTTTTTTATTTAGTCTACATGCGCAAAACTGTAAGCCAATGCTGCATGTGTGCTGCAGTGTGCATATTGTCACTTGATAAAATTAGGTTTTGATTGATTTATAATTGCAAAAATGTGAAAAAAGCTATGCAAACTCTAGTTTTGTCAATAGTATATAATAATTCTAATAAAACTATTTGCTAAAACAATGGATGTCCCTGAGTATCTTATCTTTTTTTTCTTCTTTTTACCCATTTTTCTTCCTCCTTTTCTTGTTCCATCCTTTTTCCTTTTTTTCAAAAATCAAGAGGGGCAAAAGCCCCCTAAATGACGTTCCTGTCAAGATTTCTATAACGCCCAAAAAAAGCATAGTTGTGGGAACCAGCTTATTCACAGTTGCTTAGTCAAAACAAAATAGATAGGCGGATGAGGGTAAAAATCGGTTCTAGGTAAAGGTCTAAAGGGGCAAGGCAGGCCAGACAACCAAGGTGAATGGCGTTTAGAATTGAAACGGCAAGAGTTAAGAGGAGTCGGTATATGACTTGTGAAAAAGCAGCATTTTCAGTTTAGAGTGAAAGTCTGAAAGACCTGCGGACAGATAGCAACACGTGAAGACTTGGGGAGTTCATAGGATGGATCAGATATGTGGCTTAATTCTGGTGGGAGTTTATTCCACACAGGTGGAACAGCTACTGCTAAGAAGCGATTTTTAAATTTTAGGTACGAGGTGACAGAAGGGTGGAGAAGTGTTAGGGCAGAAGAGGAGCGGGTTGAGCAGTTAGGCTGAACAACTGATGAAGATAAGAGGAGGACTGGGTGGATTGAAGTGTGTTGTATGTAAGTGATAGATAGGACTGTATTCTATTCTTTCAGGTGTTTTAAGCCAGCACAGTGATTTGATGACAAGAGTTAAGTGGTGGTGTTTTGGGGGTTTTAGTGACAGCATGAGCGAGACCATTCTGTATGGCATTCCATGATCGTCCAAAATCAAAACAAGGTTTAATTTTTTCACAAGTAACACAGTATACAAAATGGTTCCTTTCAAACGAAGTCCATTTATACGGTCTTTACCCAAACCCAGAGCATTAATTATCATTTAACCACAAATAAATTACAAAATCACCTGATGCAAGAGAAATAATAACCGAAACGCTTCCAGATGTGAAGGGTAAACCATGTAGGCCATGTCAATGGTCAGGCATAAACTAGGCCAGGTCAACGGTCCACCTATGTACTGATAGGTAATAATGCATACAATATAATTGTGTGAGGAAGGTGTGTGTCTAATTTAATGCCAAAGTGCAAGGAAACAGTCATATCAAAGGTACAGCAGAAATAATAACACAAATCAGGTAAACCAAATATCCAATCCACAACACCCAAAGACATCGACCAGGTCCCAAAGCACTTATTCGATCAATTCCACCCTTCGATCATCCCCAAGCATCGCCTTCTTCGCAGAATACTGTGCTCCGATCACCCCCATGATCTCCTTGTGTGTAACGCCTGGCCGTGTTCTCTTTATGTCTCCATAGTTCTCCTTCACATACAGCGCAAACTTGTTCGGAGTGCGAGGAGTCGAAGGGGCGCTCTCCGTCCGGGAGCCATTTCGCGGGCGCACAAGCAGCTCGAACTGACCGCGACAGTGACCACAGATCTTCTTCTCGGTGTCGAGAGATTTTGAGTGTCGACCAATTCTGAAAGAAATTCGACGTAAAATCATAGCATGAACTTCTTGCAAGTATTGTATTATATGTTTGAAAACTGTGACAGTCACCAGACAGTTATAGGTAAGGCGCCATCCATATATTACGTACGAAAAAATCCGGGAAAATTGGACCCCCTACCCCCCTGTTCGCAAGCGTACTTTCTTCCACACCCCCCCCCCGCGTACGTACACTTCAGACACCCCCCCCGAAGACCAGCTGCAGAAAGTGTCTCGAAAGTCTGCACTTTAGGCCAGATTGAAGGATGAGTGAGGGCCAATATAGACAAATTATAGATGGCTCGTTCACAGCACAGAATAACTGCACATGGCTTTTATATAATGTAATAAAATGCCATCGGACGACTATAGGACAATACAGAGTTATAAATAGGCTAACGTGGACGTCATAATTAGACATTTATTTTGCGTACGTACACTTTTGTCCCCCCCCCCTCACCCCACGTTCGCACCCGTACGCAAAATCGCCAAAATCCGACCCCCCTCCCCCTCAGTGCGTACGTAATATGTGGACGGCCCCTAATATTAAATTACTCATTAATTGGTAACTCCTATTGAGCCAGTGTTCACTGCACAAGACATCCAACCAACGACACAGGTAAACCATGCCATAAATCAGGTAAACCAAGCCGCAAATCAGGTAAACCAAATCACAAATCAGGTAAACCAAGCCGTAAATCAGGTAAACCAAATCACAAATCAGGTAAACCAAGCCATAAATCAGGTAAACCAAGCCGCAAATCAGGTCAACCAAGCCACAAATCAGGTAAACCAAGCCGTAAATCAGGTAAACCAAATCACAAATCAGGTAAACCAAGCCATAAATCAGGTAAACCAAGCCGCAAATCAGGTCAACCAAGCCACAAATCAGGTAAACCAAGCCGTAAATCAGGTAAACCAAATCACAAATCAGGTAAACCAAGCCATAAATCAGGTAAACCAAGCCGCAAATCAGGTCAACCAAGCCACAAATCAGGTAAACCAAGCCGTAAATCAGGTAAACCAAATCACAAATCAGGTAAACCAAGCCATAAATCAGGTAAACCAAGCCATAAATCAGGTCAACCAAGCCACAAATCAGGTAAACCAAGCCGTAAATCAGGTAAACCAAATCACAAATCAGGTAAACCAAACCATAAATCAGGTAAACCAAGTCACAAATCAGGTCAACCAAGCCACAAATCAGGTAAACCAAGCCGTAAATCAGGTAAACCAAGCCGCAAGTCAGGTAACATGAATGCAATACAAAGTTTTCAAGAAAGAAGGTCAGTGCTTTAAACTTGTTCGCACAAGCTTGTTTTAATCACAAAGCCGCAGAATTTGTTAAGAGGATAAGCCTGGAGGTAACCAGGAAGTCCTAAGATGCACTCGTCAAGTGTTCTCGTAATGTAATCAGATTTATATAGCACCTCTTCAAGAGAAACTCATCAGAGGTGCTCAGTACCTTTGGATTCATCCACTGCCCAATCAAAACACTTCCTTTCACACATACATACCTTCACTGACCTTTCACCTGGCCTACTTTTCGCTGAGCATCTACCTCTCTTACATTTCACCACAAAGTATGCGAGACTTTCCTTAACTGGCTAGACAACAAATAACTCGAAAATAGAAACTGAACAAAGGAAATTCAGGCATCATAGGCAACGAGAACTTACTCATAGCCGCATTTCGTGCACTTGTAGATGTACTTGGTGTTGATGTCGTACGAGTGACATCTAGTGATCGGAGGCAGATCCGCCAGCGCACGATTTGCTTTTCTCGCCCTACGTCAGATATAAACACAATGTTCTGCAATGTACTAAATTACAGTGCAATTATATGCCGCCATAATGGAAACTCTAGCCATAGTCATAATTTAAATGGAGATCCCTTTCAAAACACAGAATAAACTGTCCTTTTCAATTGAAAGCACTGAAGGCATTTGAGACTTCTATCACATAACTGTAACACTTCTATCACATAACTGCAACACTTCTATCACATAACTGTAACACTTAATGTGTCACTTGTAGCGGATGTCCCTTTCATCACCCAAATACACTGAATGTATAGAATAGCGCTATATGATTTGTGTGTATGATACAAATGATTTATCATAGTTAATGATTGGTATTAATTATTTAATTAATTAACCAGCACGTAAGACCAGTACGATAAGGATAATTAATAATATAGAGTTAGGGGACAAGTTAGAGGGTTTGAGAGTTGTCAACCGCAAGATGCCAAGATTCCATTGGTCAATACGAAATTACTGGTTAACTCAACGTCGATCGTCTGCTTGGTGACGTGGCAGAGGAGAGTCGGTTATTCGCCGCGGATGGCGATAGTTGGTCGTGGTGAAGCTACGACGTTTGACTCAGGAAGAGGCAAACATTGGTGATAGAAATCGTCAAATGTTCACGTTAGTCGTGTAGAACAGAGTACATTCTACGATACGGTGAACTTGGGATCGAAATCGGTCGACATTTAACAAAGTTAGTATCGAACGATTAAAAACTGAAGTTGCGAGTGAAGATGCGAGCATAGCGTCTTCAAGTTACAGTTCGATACGTGTATAACTACGAGCTAGTGATACGAACGATTGAACTTCGGATCGACAAGTAGTTTCGAAATAAAGAGACTAAAAATACTTGATCGAACGTTGGCTTTCTGGGAACATCCAGAAAGAATTCTACGTGGAAATATCAGACCGGCACATACCTGTGTTGTTCTGAGTACGGACGAGGAGATCGGGAGATAACTCTTCAAATAAAACTTCGATAAACGGGCGAAGGACATTGTTGGTGAACTCGTCATACGAATGCCAAGAAGGAACTCCAATGGTGCACTACCACGGGAGGGTAATTTAATGTGCTTATATTTTGCCTAGATATATAGAATATTTAAGATGCATACGTGCTGGTCTTAGGTAAGATAGGTCTAGTCTAGACTAGAGGATTGTTTAGGCGTGATCTATTATTGAACTGTGAAATAACTTGCATTGATTATATCGTTATAATACATATAATGACAAGCACAGGTCTTGTAATTGACTCTACAATTGAATGATGTATGTTGTGAATTGTTGATGGGGGCTCTGAGCAAATGAAAATATAAAAGCAACGAGGTATTAGATCCATACCAGTCCCTAAGAGATAACCAAACAAGGGGCCTATCTGCTAATAAGGTTATTAGCGATAGTAACGTTACATCACTGTCACCTTATAAAATACCACCCCTCTTAGTTAATTTTTATGATTTTCCATTCTTTACCATCGTTTCTCCCAGTAAAATTTTTTTAATTCAACACGAAACACATCAGCGGAAAACTTTCTCAACCTGCAACCAATGCAACAAACAAGATCCTAAATCATCGACGTTGTCTTACCAGAACTTCCAGATTGGTCCGTGAACTTCTCTCGATCCATGCTCGAGCCAGACGATAGCGTGACACATTTCGTGAATCAGTGTGTCCCTTAATCGATCTACAACAATTACTTAGCTGCCAATCAAATGGCCCAACTGTCACTCAACCCCAAAATCAGTCAAATAAATAGCTTAACAACACCAGTCATCAAATATTCAATCCTCCTATTCACTAACAACAAGTACAATTCACTAATAATTCGCTAATAGCAGGCACACTTCACTAATATTCACTAACAATTCACTAACAACATGTGCAATTTACTAATAATTCACAAATAACAGCTATAATTCACTAATATTTCGCTAATAACAGGTGCATTTAAATAATGTTCATTAATAATTCACTAACAACATGTACAATTCATTAATAATTGACTTTATATCCTAATGTTCTCTTGTGCACCTTTTAGCTATTGCAATCATCACTCATAATAACGATTCTCAAACATCAGTTGTACCGCACCGTATGCTTACAAGCCATCGACCAATGCCTTCAGCATCCATCATTACCACTTGCTACACGAGTTCTAAGCTTAGAAAAGAGTTGACTAACCAGGTGAATCGCAGACTTTGACCGAGAGTTCTACCTGAGCCAGTCTCTTTGGCGGGTCATCTCTGGTCAGTCTGCTCCTACAGAAACCAGCCGTCCTTCGCAAACGATCGTTCCAGATTATGTTCATGTCGGAAGGAATCTGCATTTAAAACATCGGAAGATATCTTAGTTTTAGCATAAAATATCAGAAGGAATTTGAGGATGCACAGAGCAAAAGCATTTTTAAATGCAAAGAAACTACTTTTAAATATGAAGAAACTATTTTTAAATACAAAGAAACTATTGCTAAATACAAAGAAACTTCTATTTTTCAATACAAAGAAACTATTTTTAAATACAAAGAAACTATTTTTAAATACAAAGAAACTATTTTTAAATACAAAGAAGTATTTTTAAATAGAGAAACTTCTATTTCTAAATACAAAGAAACTATTTTCAAACACAAAGAAACTATTTTAAATACAAAGAAACTTCTTTATAATGAATCTGATAAAAAATATAAATTTCTTTATATGGCACAGTTCTTGACCTGGTCCTAAACTCAATGCCTCTGAATAAGGCATTGAGTTAACCTAATGTTAACTATTACTATGCCTCAGCGGATCCTTTGACGCAGCGCTGGTATATGAGCTGGTGCCCTGCATTTAGCTTGTAAGTAGCACTTTAAAAGTTCTGAGATTGTGATTATGATTAGAAGAACTTGATTTACTTTCGAGTCAAACACTTCTCGGTTGTAGAGAGTGAAGAGTTCAGCTGTGAGTTCCTTTTTGAGCGACTTGAAGCTCTTCACGAATCTAAAGGAAACAAACCAAGTGCAGGAAAATGAATTAATCAGGAACACATCATCATAATCATTGTTATCAGCATCATCATCACCCCTGTGGCGAGCTACGTCCGTAGTCAATGTTTTAAAGAGAAAACAACTCTTCAAATAATCTTTTATTTCTCGTTGTGTTAAAGTCTTCACCAACCGCCATTTTACACCATTCTAGACTGTCTCCCTACCTTCAGTATAATTTTTAGTGAGTAAGTACAATGACCACAATAGCGTAATCCTGACAACCCCTACCACCACCACCTCAACCACCACCACTGCCACCAGCACACTCCTACCACCACAACACCCACCACCACCTTAACCACAACCACCACCACAACCATCACCGCCACCACAACTACCCTCCAAGCACCACCACCACCACCTCAACCATTACCGCCTCAACCACCACCACCCACAACTACCACCTCAACCACCGATTATCTAGTACACACACCTTGCCGCCTTGGCGTCGCGCAGGAATTCTTTGACATCAGACGACAGCGACTTGAGGAAGCTGTACCTCGGAGGAGCAGCATGCCCCACAGTGTATGGGGCCTGTCTCTTATCGAACAACGTAGAATTCGACGAAACCTTCGGAGTGATGACGGACAAGATGCGCTTCTTGGAGATGACTGGAGCAGGGGTACGGAAGATGCCCGCGTCCTCTTTGTCCGCAGCTGCTTCTGGCGTCGCCTTGGCATCATCTAGAACCCAAGCCAAAAAACAAGTAACAAATTAAACAACATTTAATGTAATGTAAGTATACAATTACATCTGCTAGAGGTATTTAAAAGGTGCTCTATCGAGTGTCAGAGGAACATTCTGTAACATTACATGCATCAAGTGTTTTTGTGAGATTCTTACAGCAATAGGATGACACATCGGCAGCAATTTCCTGGCTGTGCTACATAAATGTTTTGTTACATTACAGGTTGATAAAGGCACTACAGAAGTTCCAAGGTAAGATACGAATGTGCAAAATTATCACAAACTATTATCACAAAATCCATTCAGTAGCAAACGAAAACTTTGCTTTCCGATAATATATATTATATTATTCTTATATTAATCTTTAGTCACCATTCACAGAACATTTGCAAATACAAGCAACAAAAAAAGAAAAGAGAGACCGAATCTACAGAGGAACAGTTCCATCTGCAACAACTACATTTTTTAAGCAGATGTCGTATGCATAACTTCAGAGTAGATGACCTTGAAGAGGCGCTATATAAATTCTCCATATGAATAAGAAGAAATTTTACAAATATAATTCGCCATAGATGGTAAAACACTTCAGCAATGACGTTTTTTAGTTTCCCAACTCTCCCACCTCAGCCTACGGGCTTCTGCATATCGGAAAATACTATCAACACACCTAATGTTAACTTAGATTAATTATAAACTGCCTCTGTGCGAATTAAGTTATCTTTAACGAGTTCTAGACAAATACCGTCTTCTGAAGGGAACATTATTTTGCCCGACTTCTTCGGAATGTCTTTTCGTTTTGGCAGGACTTTCTGAAAGTCGTCATCGCTAGAGTCGCTCGTCAGACTGAAGTTGAGCGCTTTCTCGAGTCGATTTGATAACGCATCAACATTCTGCTCCTCTCTCTTGTTGTCCACTTGATAATAGAAGACTCTGGCATCATTTTCATCGTTGTCATCGCTTATGACATCATCATCACAAGCTTCCCGTTCATCGTCTTCTTCGTGGTCCCCTTCTTCCTCCCCCTCGCTATCATCCACGATGAAGTCATCGAGCGCTGGAGGAGGAGACTTCTTTACTTTTTCAGTAGTTTTCACCCGTCCAAGAACTGGAAACACAGACCACACCATAAAATACTAAGAACAAGGTTCACACATCAACTGACAGATGACACTGATTAGTAACATTAATACTTAGTAACATTACTATTAGTAACAATAACATTAGGGGTGCTCGAAATTAGTGGTTAGTGTGCTGGACTGTCAATTGAGAGATCAGGGGTTCAAATCCCTGCCAGGGCAGAAATTTGGTTCGAGATTTCTGCTTCACCTGCACCCCTAGCCCACTCAGCTATAATGAGTATACAGACTGTACACTGTCAGTGGGAAGATGAGACGGCAAGGGAGAGGACTGGCCATCCGCCCTCATATGCCGAGGCTAAGAAAATGGAAGTCACTAACACTTAAAACCCATGGCTGCCTTATGGGACTGCTCTTCTTCTTCTAATATCTGCAACATTAGTATTAGTAACATTAATATTCCATGGGTACTTGCTTGGTAATGCAGTGATTAACACAAACTGTCGACCCATAGGTTGAAGGTTCAATGTCCACCAGAACAGAAAGATATCCCGATACCCGTCCAGCAAAATGTTGATGTAACACAAGAACATCATCTGTACACTGTTTGTAGGGAGATGAGGTGACAACCTCGAAAGACTGACCCAGCCCTCTTATGCTGTGACTACAAAAATGAAGTCTGCTAGCTCTTCATATCCCTAGCTGCTTATTGGGCTTAGCTTAAAGTGACAGGGAAATCAAAGTAGCTCGTCGTTAAAAGTGTTAAAAGACATTATTCGTGTAATAACTTTTATCATAACTGTAATCATTTATATAGCTCCTCTTAAAAACTTCATCATTGAATAGAATGTTAACTGCTTGTGAAATACAGTAATAGAAATTATAAGAAGCTCATGTCACAGATTGGAGGGAATCCCGTTCAAGTATGCCAAGGCAAAGCAAACGAAGTCGCAAGCACTTCACACTCAAGGTTCCCGCACATCTTTCCTGCAAAACAACAATCTAGAGATGTCTGGCAAGTTTTTCTTCACTTACAGTTCTCAAAGTCATCGTCTGACGACATCCAATTGGAAACGTTGATCACTTCGCTAAAATGACAAATATTCAGAAATCAAAGTTAAACACAAACCATCTAAGAAACTGGAATCTTAACAGAAACTTCTTAGAAATTCTTCCAATTACCAAGATGTACACCTCTCTCTGACTTATTGGACTTTGAATGGATTTCTCGAACAATGTTCATAATGTTATCGTTAGAATAGTAACTTCTCTCTATCGCAGCAATGTCTAATGCACAAGGCATCAATTGACGGCACAGCTTTTAAGTTGAAGAATAGAATAAAAAGCACAAATTTAAAATAATCTCCCTGGATATGCAGTAGTTCAGACATAATATTGTAGTCATAACAAACATATTGCAATGTAATGTAAATATATGATTTATATTCTCAGTTCAAAGGCAACGCATCTTCAAGGGACTCAAATATTGACTTATCAGAATCGAATAGTGACTGTAATGGGTTCAATATTCATTCTGTTCATAGCTCGTCAGCCTTTCTCTTCCCCTGCTCTGGAAATGCCAGATTTCCAGTTTATATGTTAGTGATAACACTGACTTTGGTCAGAAGCACCTCTGAATCATTGAGTGGCACTTTTATAATTACAACTAGAGTTCTGCTCAGTTGCTTATGTCATCTCGTTCACAACTTAAGATTTACGTTTTTCAAATGCTCATCCACCATAGGCCGTATCTCCATCTTTTTGGGCTAATCGTCCGGATATTGAACCCGTTACAGCTTGGTACGATGCATTCTGCATTAGACACTGGCACTATAGAAGTTGCCGACTATTATCATCATTATTACTATTCTTAAAGAGAAGACACATCATTTAAACATGTCAGTACAAGTATGACTACTTACGTTGCATGAACTTTCTTTCTCCTGCTCTTGTGGACTGGAGACTCCGAGGAATCTGCCACAAACTCTTCCTCACCATCACATTCAACGTAGGCAGTCTTGTAAAGCATGCCGCGCTCAGTATCGCTCTCGCTCGTGTCTGGCACCATCAGCGAAGCCCCGTCTGCGCTCATGTACGAGTCACTGGTACTCTCCTTATTACTCGCGAGCAAGGAAACCCTTCTGATGGATTTCAACTTGCGAAGATCGGGCGACAGATTCTCCGTTTCAACTGGAGAAGTGATCCAGTTGACGTCAGCCCTTCGCACAGAGTCTAAGCTCGGACGACCAAGAAAAGTGGAACACAGGACACTTCTAGGAACTTCTGAGCGATCGGCAAGATCGCAGTCATCTGGCAAAATCGCGAGTGGCTGTTCCTCGTCGCTCATATCAAACAGACAATTCTTGAAGTTTGAATTTCGTGGTAACTGAGGAGAAGGCGGATTCTGATGCAGAGATGATTCCTTAGGAGATGCGATCTCTTTGAGATCGAGAGGTTTCTTCTGATCAAGATCTTTGCGATCATAATCCTCGGTCATTCTCAGGTCATCTGCAGCAGTATCACTAAAGCCACCTGAAGACAGTGACACCTGTAATGAAATGTTACGTACACTGCAGTTAAACGAATGGTCTGAAGGTGTGTTGATAGATACGATGACCTGTCTTTCATTCCTCACTTGCTCAATCTCTTCACCATCCTCTGCAGCTGACGATGGACTGAGAGCATCAGATGACAACTGAGGAGACTCTGGAACGATCAAGTCATCACGATCACTCACAACAGATGCATTTTTGTCATCATGATCATTCAGAATAGACACGTTTTTGTCACTGCGATCACTAAGAACAGATGTGCTTTTGTCATCATCATCATCATTCAGAACAGATGCATTTTTGTCTTCCTCGAGCAATTTGTCCAATTTCTCCAACTGATCACTCTCCAAGCGATCTTCTGCATCCGATTCATCAGAAGCGTCATCGGACGAGAGTGAAATTTGAAGAGAGATGCTTCTAAAATCTGTCTCCAGATTGTGAATCGACGAATCTTCGTCTGCCGAGTCTGCTTCACCTGCTTTAGTTTTGATATCATGACCTAGCGATTTCTTCACACGAGTTGCTGATTCACTTCCTTCCCATTCGTCTGCTTCGGTTTTGATATAGTCAACTGACACTCTGTCCACATTATTGGCAGGTTCGCATTTTCTTACTTTGTCACCAAAGAGCGATTCGTCTGTTGTTTCTGAGTCTGTTAGATCGTACAAGATGGTCTTGTCTGAACCAAATGCTGGTCCTGAGGCAACTGAATCATCACAGAGATCCACTACAACATCAGATGCAGCGATCTCGTCTACAAGATTTTCTCTACTGAACGATTCATCAGTAACACCATCAGACGCAAAAGAAACCTGAAGCGAGATGTCCAAGCGTTCGGGGGAGACGTTATCCTCTGTCGATTTATTCCCGTCCAACGCTTTTGACTCCGTTTTCTCATCATTATCTGTTATATTTGCAGAATCATTGCTGTCCGGGTTACATTCATCAGTTTCTGGAAGATTTTTCAAACTGTCTGCAAGCCCAATTCTGGAGAACATCTGACTAAGGTTATCACTAGATGCCTCTTCTCTGGAACAAATAGTCTTATTGTTGGCCTTGACACCGTTGCAAGTGACATCTTTTGGATGCGAGGCAACCATCTCGTTGGCCTCAGCCCTACTATAGATAATACACGGTGAAGTAGGGACAATGCTCTTGCTGTCCCCAGTGTTACTGAGAGAATTTCCTGAAGCGAAGAACTTGTCGCCAGAGTTTAAGTTTTCACAGTTCCTTTCAGATCTGGAGAGATTTTGATGACTTGAGGTGCTAACATTTGTTGAACAGTGAAATCCAATGAGCCTTGGACAGTCACAGAGGTCTACCTGAACAGAAGCATCTGTGAAACTTCTGTCAACTGAGCACTCCAAGGAATCATTCTTTGAAGCCGATGAAACACCCTTTGAAGCCAATGAGACATCCTTTGAAGCAGATGAGACATCCTTTGTAACCAATGAGACATCCTTTGTAGCCGATGAGACATCCTTTGAAGCCGACAAGACATCCTTTGAAGCCGACAAGACATCCTTTGAAGCCAATGAGACATCCTTTGTAGCAGATGAGACATCCTTTGAAGCAGATGAGACATACTTTGTAGCCGATGAGACATCCTTTGAAGCCGATGAGACATCCTTTGAAGCCGACAAGACAGTCTTTGAAGCCTTTGAAGTCAATGAGACATTCTTTGAAGCAGATGAGATATTCTTTGTAGTCGATGAGACATCCTTTGAAGCCAACAAGACATCCTTTGAAGCCGACAAGACAGTCTTTGAAGCCGACAAGACATCCTTTGAAGTCAATAAGACATTATTTGAAGCCGATGAGACATCCTTGGAAGCCGACAAGACATCCTTTGAAGCCGACAAGACATTCTTTGAAGCCGACAAGACATCCTTTGAAGTCGATGAGACATCCTTTGAAGCCGATGAGACATTCTTTGAAGTTAATGAAACATGCTTCTGGCTTAAATGTTCGAAACAGCCAAATGGTCTGATCTGCAGAGGAGTTTTGATCCCACAACTCGAAGGTATTGCATCAGGAAAATCATAGGAAGCATACGCGCCAGTAACAGACTTCTTAACGACTTCTTTCTTACCGAGCACCAATGACTTACTGTCCAAAGGATAGGTTGTCTCAATTTTTGAAGCATGTTGTGCTTTTAAGTTGTTAAAGAAAGACTCTAGCATTCCTTGTGGAGCACCCACATCAGTAACAGGCTTCTTAACAACTTCTTTCTTACCAAGCAGCAAAGTCTTACTGTCCAAAGGATAGGCTGTCTCAATTTCTGAAACATCTTGCACTTTCAAGCTGTTCAAGAAAGACTCGATCCTTCCTTCTCGAACCGCCTTTTTTGACGTATCACTTTTTGAACTGAACACGGCATTTCTCTTCCCTGTTTCTTTAGAACACACGGCATATCCACCTTCAGCAGAAACTATCTCCTTCTTTGTCACCGACCTTGCTTTAGACATCGAACTCTTCCATGTATCGAAAACATCTGCTTTCGCTTCTATCAACTTTCTCGTTGCCTTTTGGTCCGAAATTCCAGGCTGCTGCCTGGCAGTTTCATCCTCCTCAGGAATATCCACATCCAGATTAAGACTGTCTCCAAGGGTTTGTGAGATAATTTTCGCAAACGATTTCTTGCGATCGGCTCTCACCTTTTTTGGATTCTTACCAGAACGACTGTTAGCCGCAAATGACGAACAACTGCTGATTTCGCTGCTATTCATACCATCGACCGAATACCTCGACGCGCTTTCAGTTAGATTAGTGTTGTCATTTGAATGGCAAGAATGGTAAGCTGAATCTGCTGTCTGGCTTTCTGACGTCATTTGGTCTTTCACGGAGTCCACTGAAGCGATATCATCGGCAAAGTTCTCACTGGAAATCTGTCGAGTGAAACTACTATCATCCTCTAATAAAGCCTTCTCAATTATTTCCTTTAATTTGGTCTTTTTTCTGTTGGTTTTAGTCTTTGTTGACAACCTCTTTGATTGGTTCTCGACTCCAGATTGCGGCTCCATGGTAAGCTGGGGATAGGAACACAGAGAAATATCAGAATCATTTTCGACGTCAATGGTCTGCCTAAACTGCATCACAAGAAATTAACAACGCCCTGAAAAACTTCATTTGACGGTTTATTCATCATCGCTGCTTAGGCGTGGTATTGGAGATTAAACAATTTAAACAATTGCACGACATTACATCACACTGCATGACTTAACACTGCATGACTTAACACTGCATGACTTAACACTGCATGACTTAACACTGCATGACTTAACACTGCATGACTTAACACTGCATGACTTAACACTGCATGACTTAACACTGCATGACTTAACACTGCATGACTTAACACTGCATGACTTAACACTGCATGACTTAACACTGCATGACTTAACACTGCATGACTTAACACTGCATGACTTAACACTGCATGACTTAACACTGCATGACTTAACACTGCATGACTTAACACTGCATGACTTAACACTGCATGACTTAACACTGCATGACTTAACACTGCATGACTTAACACTGCATGACTTAACACTGCATGACTTAACACTGCATGACTTAACACTGCATGACTTAACACTGCATGACTTAACACTGCATGACTTAACACTGCATGACTTAACACTGCATGACTTAACACTGCATGACTTAACACTGCATGACTTAACACTGCATGACTTAACACTGCATGACTTAACACTGCATGACTTAACACTGCATGACTTAACACTGCATGACTTAACACTGCATGACTTAACACTGCATGACTTAACACTGCATGACTTAACACTGCATGACTTAACACTGCATGACTTAACACTGCATGACTTAACACTGCATGACTTAACACTGCATGACTTAACACTGCATGACTTAACACTGCATGACTTAACACTGCATGACTTAACACTGCATGACTTAACACTGCATGACTTAACACTGCATGACTTAACACTGCATGACTTAACACTGCATGACTTAACACTGCATGACTTAACACTGCATGACTTAACACTGCATGACTTAACACTGCATGACTTAACACTGCATGACTTAACACTGCATGACTTAACACTGCATGACTTAACACTGCATGACTTAACACTGCATATGTAGCACAACATAACATTACACAGCATCACAACACTACATGGCATCACAGAGAAGAAGAGTGCTCAGTTCCTTAAGCTCGCCCTGAGGCACTCAGGGGTATGAAGTGTTAGCGACTTCAGTTTCTTAGCCTCGGCATATGAGGGCAGGCGGCCAGTCCTTTTCCTTGCCACCTCATCTTCCCACCGACAGTGTTCGGGCAGAGTACTCAACATTGCTGAGTTAGCTAGAGGGTGCAGATGGAGCAGAAATCTCTATCCAAATTTCTGCCCTGGCAGGGATTTGAACTCCTGACCACTCAATTGACAGTCCAGCACACTAAACATTTAATAGTAGGGGTGTACCGAATATTCGCTTTGTATTCGCTTCGGGGCCGAATAGTGGGCCGAATAGTAGCGGTCGGACCGAATACAAATAGTGATCACGTGACATCTGTTTCTGCATATGCGGCTGCTAGAGCGAGTGGTGTGAACGTTAAGTAAGTGACAATTTCTAAGTTCAGTTAAATTAGTTCCATTCCTATTTTACACAGACTGCCAGACTTAGTGACCTGAAATGGCAGAAGGATGCAAAAATTACATGTAGTTAACCGTTTACTTTTAGTTTATGTATTAAATTTACTTAACTGAAACTTGTGTTACATTTGAAATTTTGACTGTTGTCGGTAGACCTATTTTGTACACTATTCGTATTCGTATTCGGCCGAATAGTTGGTCCAATTATTCGTATTCGGCCGATTAGTGACAATCACCTATTCGGTACAGCCCTACTTAATAGTAATAAATCTCTGGCTCAATGGTTCAACGCTCTACTTCTACACCAGTTTGAGGTGTTCTTGGTCATAGTTCTGGGGAAATAATTTCGGCACGGGTAAACTACAGGATTACTTTAAAAGCATTTCTCCGTTCCTTACATACATCTCTCTCAATCTAAACACGACCTACCATGACAGCTCCTCTAGCCTCCGCTCTTCTGGCAACCAGATTTTGTTTTTTACATGGTGTACATGAACACACCCATCTGCCTTGACGTAGCTCTCCAGAATAAGCCTACTCTTAGCTTCATTTTATAAAATTTTGCTTGCAATTACGAACAAAAGCCATGAATTCCTAAACAACATCATTCATATGAAACTTAATTGTTCAGCAATTCTAGGAAAGACCTGGTTGAAATTTTGATTGAATTCACATTAATATCACCAGCAAGTAGGGCCTAAGTCACGTACAACGGTATGGGATTACTTCTTCATCGCCCAAAAAGCTTAAATCTCAGGAATCAGACTATTCACACGCGTTCAGACAAAAATAACATCTGTAAGACATGTATCGTCAGGTCCGGTTCTAAGGCAGATAGACAGATATTATGGTAGTGGATGGTTTCCGGAATTGGAGCGGTGCCGGCAAGGCAGAGAACTTACTTTTACTTACTTACTTAGTACGAATGCGTTTATTTAAAGTAAGTTTTTACCTTTAAATGAAATGCTAGCAGAAATTTAAAACCACTGACAGTCAACAACCACCCAAAATATCACGTCAATGTACTTTCAATTTTATGCCTGCTCTGTTTGCCTATTGCACCAAAATTAAGAAATATTTTCAAAACTAAACTTTGAAAAGCTCGCAAACTTGTCATACCGAGCATGCGCACCAAATTTCTACGCTGGCACCCTGCTCACGATTCGACTGCAAATTGACAGATAAGTAAATAAGTAAGTATAGGTAGGTAGGCAAGTAAATGGCTTCTTGGGTAATTATTTATACTGTGGCTAAACTGCAGATTTAGACATTTTGAGTTTACGGTTGGGTCAGTTTCAGATCCTGTGTGTGATGCCAAATAATAATAGAATCTGAAGTTACATTTTAGTCTAACTAATCATCGCGTCTGTATCGACGGGAATCTTCCAGTAAACGAATATTTGATTTTGATTTGATTTGATCTTCCTCCCACGGTCTCATCTGTCATATAATTTGCCACTCAAAATTAAAATTTCGTCTCTTCAAGAATTCCTACTCTGATTCGTCTTCCAGTCCTTCTAAACCTAGAGAAAATCCGCCTAATAGCAGTTCCTCTGCCTCTTCTGCCACCCCCCCCCCCCCACACACACACACACACACGCGCGCGCGCACACACACACAGACACACCAGCTACGATCTTGCGACGCAGCGCTGGTGAATATTTGGTGCCCTACGCTTAGCTTTCAAGTGGCGCTTTTAAATTTGGAGTTTACGATTAGGCCTACAATTACAATGCAATCTATTGTTTTACGAATTCACACTCAAGCATGGATGTTCCATAGAGTAGTGGTAACATCACTGGCGTGAAGAGCAAGGGGTAGCGGGATCGCTTCCCGCAACCTCCCCAAATTTAGGTCCACTCAGCCTTTCATTCGCGAGATGGCGCGTTGTTAAAATGAGATGTAGGACGTTATGGGCGCCTTGCATGGCTGCCGTGCACAGTTAAATTCGACTCCTGTAATAACTTGTGATCATCCATTCATACTGATTTGTAATCATACTGCGTTATTGTCAGTTTGAAGATATTAAACGAAGATTATTATTATGACGGGAATCTTTTGAGGCCTGCCTGCCTGCCTGCCGCTTTGATCCTAACATGGAACCGAAAGTCCGAAACTGACCTTACAACCAGAGGTGTCGACCCCACCCCCAAGTCATTGGAGCAGCTTCCCCTTCCCCCCCCCCGTTTTTCCCCTTCCTTCTCCTTCCCCCCTAAAATGGTGACACACACACTGACAGATCCCCCCCCCTATTTTTTTTGATGGAGCATTTCCTCCAAGGTTTCTATGGTGTAGACGCCTCAGCTTACAACCTCCCCGGCGATTTCTGTTTGACTAAGCACCTGTGACAATCTGGTTCCCGTCTTTTCTGGCCGCTGTCGATATTTTTGCGTCGATGCTCCCAGTGACCTCAGTCGTCAGCTGTTTGTATCATGTGACCTATCCCGTGGTGCTTTGGGCGTTTCTATTAAATTCATTATGAGAGCTCAGCGTTCGCTCATGCGCTGAGTTTGGTCAGTGCAAAACAAACAAGCCGTCTGATTAAGCGATTACGGCGAGCGCTCGAAATTCTTAGGCAACCTATTTAAAGCGATGATGTTAATACGATCGTAACTAATCAATTCTAGACAATTAATGAAGATTTTCTGTATTTTTGTGAGTATGTGTGATATTTTATTTATTGTTTTCCGCTCTCCGTTCGTGTAGACAATTCACTTACTGAGCTTCTGTTGATCCTTTGTGTGTCGCTGCGGGGACTCCTTTTGAAGGAATTTATGTAGCGCTATTGTGCCTGGTAGAATGGGGGCTTAAAATTGCAAAATTAAAGGTATTATAAAACACTCGTAATTGATTTCGTATCAAGTTAATGTTATGTATATTATTTGCTTTATAGTTTTACGTGACAAACGTGAGGAGCAAAAATACAGAAAGTCTAGAACCATTTAGTTATTTGGGGTTTCCGATGGTGAGTCCGTTATAGGTGCGGTTTTCAAACGGTGGTACGCGCACCACTAGTGGTACGCCAGGTGTCGCTCAGAGGTACGCGAAAAAATACCCACAAAAATTAAATTTCTATGCCCATATTTCTTTGATTGGCTATTGACTATTGAAGTAACTATGTAGTTACAGCTCACATTACAACTTTCTAATATAGTGATTTTTATTTATCCGTTTTGTTGTTATGAGTATATTCTTAATATATATATATTAATTTTTAAATTTGTCTACCTACAGTCCTACACTAATTACCTGTTGTTTTTGATCTGACCTTTGCTGGTGGTACGCCAACATTCGATTTTTTTGTCTGGTGGTACAATAAAAATAAAGTTTGAAAACCGCTGTGTTAAAGGATCATTCCACAGTTACCGTAACTACTGAAAGGTTACTGAGAGCGTTTATATGACTATTTGACTGATCAGAGAGTGTTTTAATGTTGTTTGTAAACGTATACAAAGAGAGCAAAATGCAATAGCATATTAATAGCATTGATTTTCCAATATTATTATTATTTATGCTTATTACTAATTAGCAACATGGGGGGTCCATAGAGTAGTGGTAACATCACTGGTGTGAAGAGCAATAGGTAGCGGGATCGCTTCCCGCAACCCTCCCAAGGTCCACTCAGCCTATCATTCGCGAGATGGTGTGTTGTGAAAATGAGATGTAGGACGTGATGGGTGCCTTGCATTGCTGCCGTATACAGTTGAAATTTGACTCCTGTAATAACTTGTGATCATCCGTTCATACTGATTTGTAATCATACTGCGTAATTGTCAGTTTGAAAATATTAAACGAAGATTATTATTATTATTATTATTATTATGGAACTGATGTGTAATGCACAAGGCCTTGACCACTGATGCTCCAAAATGAAGCTGCAGCCTTGTTAAAAAATAAGCCATTTTATTTTTCCTCTTTGTTATGAGAAAATAAGATAGATGCTCTTAGGGCAAAAGTTACTTTCTATAGGGCAAAATTTAAAAACAAGTGATGTGAATGTTTCCCAACTGTTTCAGGTTAAAACTTTTGTGCAAGTGCATATCAACTCCGGACATGACGGAACTGCAGCCGATCTCGACGCTCGGTCGCCTCTACATCTACGCGATTCACGGCTACGTGACGGAAGTCATGTTCACAGCGGCCTGGGAGTTTGTCGTCAACCTGAACTGGAAGTTTCCGGGAAACACGAGCGTCTGGTCCCTCTTCATCTACGGCCTGTCGACCCTGATTATCGAAAAGATGTATATCCGCCTGAGGGATCGGATGTCATTGTTCTGGCGAGCCATCATCTACATGATCTGGACGTACTGCTGGGAGTTCAGCACCGGCTATATCCTTAAGCACTTTGACGCTTGTCCGTGGGATTACACCCCCTTCGAGGGCGACTTCATGGGGCTAGTCACGCTCGAGTACGCGCCCCTTTGGTTCATTGGCGGCATCGTCGGAGAGCAGGTAGTCATAAAGAACACCCTTCGACTGCACTGGGCACCTTCGAAACACGAAGAGGTCTGTGGTGTCGCGACGGTCACGAACGGGGATGTCAAACAGAAAAACCAGTAACTGTCTGTACAGTGTTTTTCCAGTTTTTTTTCTATTTAATGTTCAATGCAAACTCAGAGGTGTAATCACTGATCTATATTCGCAGCGTCGGTCCAACTGTTGTTTTGGGCGTCCAATCATATGTAGCACGATTATATTTTACTTAATACTCCCGTTTGCCGGGATCAGTTTTTCGAATAAGTAAGGAGCTTGAATTAGTTTTCTATGGATAGCCTGAATGGTGTTCTTGTTGAGTTTCTTACTGAAATTCCTTGCTTGGGAACAAGTATTTTAAAACGGGATCGACCGGTGGGAGTATGTGGTAGAGGATTAACTGAACTTTTTTTCTTCGGATTGATTTTTCAGTACTACAACTTGGTCTCTGTAATTTACAGATATCTTCGCTTTTTTGGGTTGCTTTCTTTTATGTCCGCTTGTTCAGATAAAGATGTATGTAAGTTCCTGATTTTTTTACTTTGATCTCAGAACACTTATATTCCAACGCAAACATGACAGTTTGTCATAGTTACTATTTGAAAGAGAGATAAATAATAATTCAGCATTTCAGTTGATCTGTGATGAGGTCACTGTTGAAGGCACTAGTCAACAGATGAGGGAAGTATCATGTTTTCTATTCGATGTTAATGTATATGACGGATCATCAACTTAACCACTGTTGTATGCTGTGGCCAAGAAATTGAGGGTGCTTGCACTTGACTGGGTTAGCATAACTTATTGGCTGAGACTACACACTTTCTGATACCAGTGTTTAGAATATTAAAAATATGGCCAGGCTGAATCCTCATTGACATGCACGGCTAGCGTATAATGTATTGTAAACAACACGTACACAGTATCAGAACACTTAATATAGTGCATTTTAGTACTTCAGAAATGCATGCTGTGGTATAATGTATACTATAATAGATACTACATCATCATCATCATCATCGGTTCCTGACGCCTGCCATTTGGCGACGATGGGTACGAATAAATGATCTCCAGTGTCCTCGGTCATTTGTCAAGTCTAGCTGTGGTATAATAACATCGTCATATCAAACAGCCGGGGATGTGGTATATTTTCTAACTGTGGGTCACTTGTACTCCAGACATTATAATGTATTTTTGTGTGCATTAGTGACTGCTGACCGTAGATACTACATGTGTTTGAGTGAGTGCAGATGGCTTGGCACAGTGGCAGTTGCATCTACCTTTGCCCGACAGTCTGAGGTTCTAAACCCAGTGTGGCATGTGACTGGCAATACTCCGACTCAATCCAACACACTTCATCGTAAAACAAAGTCTAGTATGAGATGGTCAGCAACTTGGGAGATCCAAAAGTATAACTGTAATTAGCAACTTCTGCAGCAATGGTGTCTAATGTAAAAGACATTGACTGATGGTGCACCAAATAAAGCTGTACTATCAAGTCAAGACCCAGAAAGTCTGTAAGCTGAAACTGGTGTGGCCTTATGGTGGGTAAGCCAACTGAAAATGTCAGTCTTAACTGTAGAACAAACAGATGCAGGAAGAGAGTTCAAAATCTAGGTTCAGCAACCAAGAGTAGTTCTAGTTTGTGGCACACTCGTTATGTCCAGGACAAAGTCATACGGTCTAGTTGTCACACGAGTCAGATTCACGTGGGCTAATCAGGTTTCCACAGTCTTCCACTTGAGTATGACCTGATGAACTACTGTAGTTGGTTACACGAGTCAGAGTCATGTGATCTAGGACTTTTAACATGATGACCTTGACATTAGAGGTCGTATAATATCTGATCTAGTTCAGTGTGGTTATTCAGTTTCAGTAGAGATTATAGAAATTCGAGTTCTCCAGAATCAAGTGAGTCATAGCTATTCGATCTATGGTACTTTTCACATGACTCCTAATGGACTGATCTTCTGGATGTCATTCTAATTATGGATTGGTTTCGGTGTGCCATCAGTTGATGCCTTGTGCATTAGACACCAGCGCTACAGAAGTGACTCCTTAATAATTAATAAATAACAATATAGGGGCATGATCATTTGAACTAGCTTCATAGGAGTCAGACAAGCCACTTCGCATAGGTTAGTGATTTCCATCCAAGCTCCTTGTATTTTAATAACTCGCCTAGAATTCTTCTGCAGGTATTTGTACACAAAGTAGTTTTGGTACATCGGTGAGGCAGACTTGGCTAAATCGGTGGATTAAGTTTCGACAAATCCATCTGTGTTTTGCATGCTTTCTGTATTGGAAGCATATGTGCATATAACACATTCCACAGGTTGCTTTCATCACCTCGTCTTCAACAAGTTCTGTTTATCTTCAGTTCGCTCAGCAGTTTTTAACACTTCAACGTCGAAACTGTACTAAGTGACTGGGAAACCAATGCAGCTCGTCGTTAAGATGTTAACACAACTGTTCTATATTTACTGTGATTAAGATTGAGTGATTTGTGTTGCTTCATGATGAGTTTGTGTAAATTTGAACGGTTAGATCGATGTGCTATTCTGATTGCCTTCATCGATCAGTATGTTTTTCAGTCTTTAATCTAAAATTACATTGCATTGGAATATTTCTGGGTGTAATAATGGTTAAATCAAATGATTGTACCTGGTGTACTGCTGTGGAGAAACTATGACCAGGTTTTGGATTGTAGTTGAGCCAAAAGCTTAAGCCGGAAGTGGTCCTAATCTATCGGACTTTGACCTTTCTCTTCCAATGGATTATGATTTTGGATGGGGATTTTACTCGAAGCGACCATTGGCATTATGATAATGGCGCCATAGAAGTGATTAGATTAGATTAGATTAGATTAGATTAGATTAGATTAGATTAGCCCTGTATGGTGAGGTTGGGAGCACATCTGATAAGCTTTCTTGAAGAGGTGCTCCAAGCATTTACAATACAGTTAAGCTCCTTTAATGCCTTGAAGGACGGACTGTTTTTTAGAGATGTATATAATTATAATGAGTCGGTGATTAACTGATTTTTCCCTGTTACCCATCTGCTCGTCTGTAGGCATACCTGTAGATTTTCTGTACAATGTCTTCAGAACAGGTCTCGGCTGGGAGTCTAGCCAGGATGTCCAAAAACTGTGTCTTCTTTTCTGAGTTTCAGATTTTTCACCTGACTGCCTTAAGATCTGTCATGTGTGGAAATTGTTGATTTAATTTGACTCTGCTTAATTAATTCTGTTCTCGTTAGCGCCGTTGTAATCATGTTTATTTCTCTTGTAACTGAAATCCAACATAAATGCCAAAATCTGGTGAATCCGTTCAATCGATAAAAATGGAACAATATTGAGGTTCTGATATCTCGTAGCATTTAACGTTTTGTAATTCTGTTGATGTAAAGTTCTGCTCAAAGACTGTGCCAACAGTGTTTTCTGATGAAGACAATTTAACCTGTATCGGTGTACATCTGTGTAGAAAGAACTTTCTGGAGCGAGTTGAACTGTGGAAACTACTGAATTTTCTAGCACTCATTCCTCTCATAATAATGTGTGTTTCTAAGTCTTTTGCTGCTTCAGAACATCTCATTTGTTTCAGATCCTTGAAATTCGTGTCACAGTTTTGTTTTAATGGACCAAAAATGTGTAAGTGGAAATTTCAAATCTCCTGGAGTCGACCTGGTGTTTTACAATTATTTAGATGTCTCGTTGTAGTCGGAGCTTTTCATTTTAGCCGTTTCTTTTTCTTGCTGTTGTCGATTTCTTGTTAACAAGTTGCAATTTCAGAGACGTTTGTGTCGTGTGAAGCTTGTACGAGTCCAGAGTTTCTATGAAATGCCTTGTGTGAGATCATTCCAGTTGCAGTGATTTCTTGGGTTGCCCTGTTGGATAGCTGCCAATACACTTGCACTTCAGTCAATACCTGGTATTAAACTGTTCTTACTTCCTCCATCGTTTTTTACCTCCATTTTTACCTCGGAACTGTGCCTCCATCAAAGCACAACAAATGACCACATACCTTACCTTGCTACCTTATCTCTCCTCTGTCAGCATATCGCTGTCACATTGGGTAAGATACTGTTGAACTGAATGCTGTACATTCCTGCAGTTAAATCACATATATACCTAGTCACGTGATGTGGAAGCCCGTATTTTCTTCAATCGACATTTCCTCGACTTGAACTCGCTACCCGAATTCTGTCTTCTGCAACCACAAAGGCCCATAACATACTCCTGGAAATGTAAGATTTTTATAGTGGGTGTTGCCAAGGGATGGTTCAGTTTTGTGTTGTACATTGCTTGGCCTGTTTCCGAGGTACTTGTGCTTGACCGAGGTTACAGAGCATGTTTTGCAGCAGTGTGTTTAAAAGGTCAGTAACACTTTAACGACGAGAGTACTTAAGGCGAATGGGAAACCAATGCAGCTCGTCGTTAAAGTGTTAAATTGTATTTTGATGGTATGATGTAATTTTTGCTAAGAAGATTCACATATCTACCGCAATATTTTGCCAAACCAGGTGGTGGCAGCAGCTTGTAAGATGTCAATCCGACAAGCCGCTGCTGCTTTGTGGTTACATGGAGCTGTACAACTGAAGTCTTCTATTTTATTGTTCAGGTTTTCTTGCACGGAGATTAAAATAATTGCATTTCCAAGGAGAGTGAATTGTCTTATCAATGCATCATAGATTTAAACGTTCCTACTGTTAAAACTTTCTGCGAATGTGTCCGATTGCAACAGAATCATAATACCTTGTGCAAATTGCGAGGCACTCAAGCGATGGGTTTATTGGCTTCCCTGCAATCTGCAACATGAGCTTCAGTCGTGGTAATTTGTTTAGTCGGATCGGGAGCATCTCTGATGATTTTCAAAATAAGCACTTAAATTACAATTAACCAGCGTAGAATTGTCCATTTACTGTTCTAGAGAATGTGGGATCATCCAAACCCAATGCACCCAAAATAGCAATACATCCAGACATTGGTATATAAGATCTTTTGCGAACCTTTCAACATTGATTTCAAACGAACGAAACAGTTTAGCTCTGCAGCAGCAAACGCAAAATCCCTGAATAAATGAATTTATACTTCATATACTCGTTATTACATGTTGTTGCTTTGAAAACACCGGGCCGCAACAGGGAGACAGCTGGACATATCAACCAGGTTTGGACTATCTAAAGTATCTAGAAATGAACGACAATCTGATCTAATGACTTCCATTTCTGATGCTGTTATCACTTCACACAAGGCACATACAATGACACCATCATAAAACTCAATCTGCTGGAGAAGCCTAATTAGTTGAGATTTCACTTGTAGAGACCATCAATTGATGCCCTGGTCATTACAACAATGTAGATGTCAAAATTTGAAGTAGAAGCCCGGTTGAAAAAAATGGGTGAGAGAAGTGAGAAGTGACGCTATGGTGGGTGGGCAAATTGAAGCCAACAAGTCTTAAGTTTACAGCTCAACAACATTAAAGAACTTACAGAATACATCGAATTAGGCGGAGCACAAAACACAGAAGACGAGAGTCCCTTAAGCTAGACCCGAGAGGAAGTGTTAGCGACTTCATTTTCATAGCCTCCGCCGTCTCATCTTCCAACCAACAGTGTAAGGTCAACGTACTCGTTATAGCGGAGTTGGCTAGGGGCGTAGGTGGAGCAGATATCTCTAAACCAATTTCTGCCCTGGGGGAATTTGAAACACTGACCTCTCGGTTTGAGAGTCCAGCACGCTAACCACTATACTCACACCGTCAGAAAGCAGCAGAAGAATCACAGAATATGCATCTTTTAAAATAGAAACAGTAAATCAGAAAACCAGATGATGGAAACATCATTTAACATTCAATTGATTCGAATGAGTTGAGCAGAAACATAAATCAACAGACCTGAATGATTTGTGACAAAATTAAGACAAACCCGACAAAGGGTCCATGGGCGTCTGCGGGAATTTTTGTACGGGGGTGCAAACTTTTGTAGGGGAGGCAAAATGATGTTTAAAATGCATAGAATAGCTATTCATAAACACAGAACACACGACAAATTTAAAAATAAATAATGGTCAAGGACTTACCTACCCGGTAAATAATTAAGTGTTTTATGCATTGAAAATCGTGTTGGACTCTTGTTATAATCATAATAATCAACAGATTTTATTATTGCAAAATATGCACGAAATCCAGGGGGAAAGGACCCCCTTCCCCACCTCTGGACGCCCATGAAAGGGTCGACAACAATATGGCAACTGTTAATACAGAAATCTTCATGATGAGTCGGTTTCCTGAGCAACCACAACATGTACACTTGTGGATACCAAGTCTTCTCTTAAGATGGATTCAAGTTCACTGATGTTCTTCCATTCAACCGCCGAGCTCTTTCCTGCATCTGTACCCGACTCAGTCTCCAGCAGAAAAGGAAGCAGTTTTTCCGGCTGCGGATGTCCATCACTGTTGCTGTCATCAGAAGGTCCAGATGGAAGATCCGGAGTGAGAATGCCCCACGTCATTTCGGCCAGAAACTTCATACTCTTGACAGCAGCCAACATGTAGGAATTGGAGCTCGCGGCCTGAAATTGAACATTTGAAGTGAGCGAAGGCAGTACTCCTTTGAGATGTTTATAATGTGCTATGCCAAGTGTTTAAACACAACCATATACACAGCAAATAGTCATTAGATATCAATTGTGGGACAGCTACATTACCAGTTCAACACTTACAACAGGCAACTCATTAAGTTGTCATTGCTCCCACAAATAATTCTATTATTTCAGTTGCTACATAGATTAAATATAGCCTTCAAACCACTGGGCCCACTGGGGTACGTTAGCCAAATGGATAAAGTGCTTGACTGTAAAGCGCAGAGTATGAGTTCGAACCTTCACTCAGGCAGTCACTGTGCAAAGACCTTGAGCAAGTTCTTCACGCACAATTGCTCCGCGCCATTGTTGCTGTGTCCTATGGTCGAGTGTGTACTTCTGAAGTTTGGAAAGAGGGTGATATCAAATGCAGTTGTATGATATCTAACAGTTCTAGTGTGACTTAATAGAAATGGAAAATATTTCTTCAGCTGTGTCTTTCTGGACAGTACTTAAACACAAATAAAGGACCCACTGCTTTTGCCAATCTTCAAAGCTGGAAATTTAATAACTAAACAGTACCTGAGGACCTTAAAACCTCAGACAGGTTGGTGATTGACTTGTCTATAAACCTACCTCTATCTGAGGAACCCTACATTTTCACAGGTATCAAAGTAAACCTACCTCTTCACAGGTATCTGAGTAAACCTACCTCTTCACAGGTTTCAAAGTAAACCTACCTCTTCACAGGTATCTGAGTAAAGATGCAGTGCCTTCAGCTGATGCATGGTTGAAAGTGAATCTGCTGAACTCTTGGAGATACGGAAGCTGGACAGTTCCAGATGCTCTAACCTATGGCAACACAAAAGAAACAACGATAAGAGGAACACATCGCACAATCACTCTGTTGCAGTGTGACATAAACACTGGCTACTGATTATAAGCTATCATTTCACAACTTGCTTAGAGATTGTACTTAAAGCAGACAGACAGACAGACAGAAACAGACAGAGAGACACACAGGCAAACAGAAGACAGACAAAGAGTGCAATACATAGAGTGTAAAGCAGTCGATTTATGTAGCACCAGAACAAGTGACAAAGCAGCACTACAGAAGAAACGAAGTAAGATCAAGAACAGAAGATCTGTGACGGTTGTCGTTTGAAAGGGCTTAACATTCCTTGACCTGTTGCCATGACAACAACCTCTACCAACTGTTGTCATAGCAACACGGTGAACAGGCTTTCAATGTGCTGTACTCAAGCAGCACATATTTTGAGTGGAACATGGTAGCCAATTGGTTTGAGCGCTCACCTTGTAACACGGCGAGTACGGGTTCGAGCCTCCTGGCCTGAGATAGTTACTGTGCAGGGATATTGAGCAAGTCCTTCACTCACAATTGCTCAGCACCATCGATTGATACTTGTCAATTAGATAGTGGCACTTAATAAGTGCATAATAATAATAAAGATAATAATAACAATTGAAGCTAAAATCAAACTGTAATTTGCGTGACCGTTAGTTCAGCATTTCAGACAATGAATAAAAAATTAATGAACACAAAATAAAAACGTACTGTGAAAGGCTTTTCAGTAGCACACCGAGATCAGTTTCTGGTGAATCTACGACACACTCAAGTTTCAGTTGCTTCAGCTGCGTCAATCGACTAAGACGTTCGTAATCCTGCATTGCACAGAAAAACTGTCTAACATGCACACCTTGCTAGCACTGTTTCAATGGCAACGGTAACTCTATCTAAACGCCCAACTTGCTAACTCATGGCTACCATAAGTTAAGCCAATAGTCGTGACTCGCTATTTTACTCTAGCCTTTCCACGCCCTGTTCTGTCCCTTAGCAAAAACATGCACTGCAGAGTTACTGACCTCGCGTGCAATAAAAAATACGAGACATGGTAGCCAATCGGTTAGAGCGCTCGCCTCATAAAATGAAGAGTACAGGATCGAGCCTACTCCCTGATATGGTTCCTGTGTAGGGACCTCGAGCAAGTCCTTTGCTCACAGTTACTCAATGTGATCAAATGATGCTTGGCCATTAGATAGTGGCACTTAACAAATGCGTAATAACAGTAATAAGAATCTATTCACTATTAAAGAGTCTTCGTTGTAATTTTGACTTTGGCTTAAGACTCGATTGTATTCTTTTCACATCTCTCACCTCTTTTGTCCACATCTTGCAATCTCCGATTTCCAGCACCTTCAAATTCTCCAGATGGCTGAGGAAATGGAACTCCTTGCCTGGAACTTCCTGAAGACTTGTAATTGACTGCAACATTGTTCAAAATAACAAACATATCTGTACACTGCATTATGTAATTATGAGATAATTAAATAAATGTAATGTTTGTTTTCTTAAACAATAAATAAAAATGAAAATACAGACCAATTGTCACTCCATTACTGATTCCTATTGCCAGAGGATTCATTTATACCCATACCAATTAATACTCACTTCTGGAACTTATTAACTGGCAAGCCTTACCACGTTTCTACAGACACACAACCAAGTTACATTGAAACTCCCCCTGGACACAAACGACACTACGTACGACCACTCTCTTACAAAGACTGACAATCACAAAGACACGTATAGTTGCTCACAAGATGCTTCAGTTGTGTCAGCTGTGCTAGTTCATCTAAACCACCAGTGAACGAGAACGCTGGCAGAATCAGACCGTGTAGACCGCGCAGTTCAAGATGAACAAGATTCCTCAACACGGCCATCTTGCCAACGTCCAACTTGGTACCTCGTAACCTACGTACACGCAATTGGTGATTCAGTAAATAGTTTATTATTTTTATTATTACTATTATTTATATTATTTTTTATTATTTGTATTATTTTCATTATCACTATTATTATTATTACTATGCATTTATTAAGCACCACTATCTAATGACCAAGCATCAATCGATGGTGCTGAGCAATAATTATTGTGAGTGAAGGATTTGCATAGTAACCGTCTTGGAGGAGGAGGATCGAACCCGCGTTACAAGGCGAAGGCTCTAACCAATCGGCTACCATGTCCCACATTCATTTATGGTAGTGTTAGCTTCCTGCTTTGCTTAATGTGTACATTTCAAAATATTCCCATTATTTGACGTCCATTCCGTTTGCAATGTAAATGCTTTTCTCTTCGTCACTAGGCACAAAACTAACAAGAATTATGTTCTGATGCAATGTTTATGAAATCACCTAATGAATATGAAATCACCTAATGAATATGAAATCACCTAATGAATATGAAATCACCTAATGAATATGAAATCACCTAATGAAAATGAAATTACCTAATGAATAAGAAAACCTCATGAATAAGAAATCACCTAATGAATATGAAATCACCTAATGAATATGAAATCAACTAATGAATATGAAATAACCTAATGACTATCAAATAACCTAATGAATATGAAATCACCTGGGGGTCGGACTGTTTGCTGAATTCTCACCACCCACATCCATGATCTCCTTGGCCTTCAGAGACTCTAGCTCCACCATCTTTGACGCAGCAAAATAGACGAGATTCGCAGGACAAGGGCCAAACACGAGATGTTGCACAGTCGTAAGGCTTGAGAAAGCGGCCGTCAACTGGTGCCACGTCTGATTTTCACTGCCACAGTGAACCAGTCGACTTAGATTCTAAAAACGTTTGAATCAGTCAAGCACCACCCACATTCAAATTATTAAATATTTCCATTCCAACTACACAAATAACTGCTATTACACATCCTAGAAATAGCACAAATAACTGCTATTAAAGCATCCTAGACGTAGCACAAATAACTGCTATTAAAGCATCCTAGACATAGCAAATAACTGCTATTAAAGCATCCTAGACATAGCAAATAACTGCTATTAAAGCATCCTATAAGTAGCGCAAATAACTGCTATTAAAGCATCCTAGAAGTAGCACAAATAACTACTATTACAGTATCCTCGAAGTAGCACAGACAACTGCTATTAAAACCGAGTGAGCATCATAGACACACAGACTGAACATCACAAAGGATTTAATGCTTTCAATCACACAAATCACGGTCGTGTACTAGAAGTTAAAGATGCAGGCCTAGATAACAACAACAAAATTACCACTCTCATACCGGTTTACACTTGTCAATTTTTATAGTGCATATTCCACAACAAACTTATTAGGGGTGATATTCTCACGTTAACTGAAATGCATGAAAACTTTCATCCCACCCCAATGGAAACTGAAATGCTGGAAAACTTAAAAAACTTTACTAGAGATTCTGTCTGGTGTTTTGTGAGCTGCTGAGCTGCCAGATCCCAGTCGATGACCTTGACTCCACTCAAGTTCACGCTCTTCCACTAAGAATCAAATGTAAAACGAGATAAAATTACCTTAATATCTAAACAGAAGTGCAATCATAATCTTAAGTGTGCACTACTCTTAAAGAAAACTTCTAAAGCACTCCTAACCTGACAAACTAACAGCACAATTCAATAGAATGGTCTTACTGAATGCTGGTAAAACAGAGGCAAAGAAAGGATAAAAAGTTGTGTCACTGGCAGGTCATGTGACGGCCTATTTCTCGAATGATAGAAAACTAGCAATAAATGCCTACAAATCAAATGGTAAGTTTCTGACACAGAACTCCCAGATAATATTAAATAATAATATATCAGAACTTACCACAGCAAGATTTACCACTATAACATTTTATTGAGCATTAAGGCTAGCCACAGATACTTATCCATAATACTGCAATTACACTTTAAACTTTCACGAGCAGTAACCTCAAAAACTACAATGCTCTGATAGATTTCTGACTACACTTGCATAGAAATCCACCTAATAAACAAGAAATACTGAAACAAAAGAAATCAAATATAAATCACAACTGCTGTGTTACATCAACTCAATATGAACGACTTACAAGCGATGAATGTTCTGAAATCTTCGACCACGTTGAGCAGACTCGAGAAGCCTTCACCAGATCGACAATATTCAGTAACTTGAAAATACGCAACACCAACTCCACGTTCGACACAATCTGTGAGAAACAGCTGACTTTTGTTCCGCTGTCATCTTCCACACCACGGCCAACATCAGCCTCTTTTGAATCCATCATAACATTTCTGCCGTTGCTAGTTTCGTTTCTGCTATTACTAGTTTCAGTGGTCAACTGCGACATTTCACCATTACTCAGTCTTGGATCGTCGTGTGCGTGCTGCCCAACTCCCTGCAAGCGTTCACCCAAGTCGCTGCTTTTAACTGCTTCTCTGCTCGACTGCATCTCAAACTGCACATCTTTTCCACAGTTACCCTCCGATGGACTCGTTTTTGGAGAGACCTCAGATTGAGTCGTCTGCAAAGCATCCACATTCCCGCCAGGTAAGATATTCGTCAGACAACTAGAACTTTGATCCGGATTAACCAACGGCTGATTAGCAGAATTCAGAACGTTTGGTGGCACTGTCGTTTTCGGCGCAGATGGACTCGTAAACATGCTATTCGGCAGGATGACCTTAACACCGTCTGCAGTTACCATGAAACAACTACCAGGAACACTGTATTTTTGTCCGTCAAGCGAGAGCGTAACCGGCCGAGACAGATTCAAGAGTGAAGCCAAGCTACGAGGCAGAGACAAAATGCGACCGCTGGGGTTAACCTGGTCAATGCCAGCGATCGAGACCTTCTGAACAACACCCGGAGCACTGTTGGTTCCAGAAATTGCAGTTGTAACTTGAGGGATAACGAATGATGAGTAAGTGCCAAGGCTACCGGACAGCTGCATGGGAAGAGTTGATGAAGGTGTCCAAGTGTCGAGTGCATTCGAACCAGTTCTTCGTGACTGAGGTGGAAATTGGTATGGATTAGGCACCGTGTTCTCCGAAAATGAATTCGATCCTGAGAAATCAGCATTCAGTACGTAACATGCCTTTGAACACAAAACAACAACAGAATGAACATAAATTAGGAGAAATTAACAAAACTTATATAGAATTTATATATAAAAAATATAATTATTATACAAACATGCATATATATTTATATACATGTATATATGTGCAGCTTGCATATATAAATTACAAGCCTTCTTATTTATTATTGTCATAATTATTCATATTAATTTTATAAATGTAGTTAAAGAGAAGCGCTGTGAATATATTACATGGATGAATTCTTACTTTACAGGTGAAGCTGGTTCGGTGAGGAACGTGCGTGATCCCGACGCATTCCGGATGAAACATACACATGCAGATGTCGCAGTGTAGGGACGGGGCCATGCCATACCGTCCGGCACAGTGCAGACCACACGGTCGGATGTCGGAGATGGAGTTGTACAATGGGCTGCAAAACAGTTTCACACATGGCCATTGACTGGGATTCTTGACCATGATATCACCTAGATATCGTGTTTTCATTGTTAGGTCGGAAGCACTATGAGACAATCTTGAAGTGGTGCAATATAAACTTGCAATTAATATTACCATTACCACTTTAAGCAACCATTCATACACTGATGCTTTGTACATAGGATGCTTAGGAGCTACAGAATTCATAAGGTTAGATCAGAGACGACCGAAGAAGTCTCAAGGGATCGGAAGGAGTTTCTGCCAACTACATCGCAATTACTCTCTGCCCAAACGTAATGATAATTGCAAATTTATATAGCGCCACTTCAGAGAGACTATTGGGAGATGCTCTCGACCTAACAAAATGAAACCATGATCAAACAAAATGGTTTGCGTAAAAGAGGCAACGAGAGGCTGAGAAGCTCATGTCGCAGAAAACTAGGCAGCTTGTTCCAGGAGCAAAACTAAAGGACTACAACTTCAGAATGTTGCTTTGCTTAGACATGACCAGCGATTGATTCCTTGTGAGCTACAAAAGTTGTGCTTAAGCAAATGACTTCTATGGTGCTGTGACCAAAAGCCTCAAGGCATCAACCAGTGGTCGACTCAAGTGAAATATCGGACAAGATTGGCCAGTACAGAGATATCTTTGTAAACAGAGGTAGCAATCATATTTGCAGCAGCTTTTAGCATTAGACCAAGACCCGCCTGTTCTCCAGGCATTGAAAAATTACTGAAAATGGTGGGAAACAGAAGGCCATGAATCTTCAGAATATTCAAACATTCTGACTGCAATCAACAGTTTATCCAAATTTGCACAAATTCTCAACCACGCTTTTCTGATATATTCCATATTTCTACAACTGAACCTGGAGGGTTTTTCCACTATTAAGCTGGAGAAAATCTATCATCAGTGAATTGCAACATTTTCTAGGTGGAAGAATGGGAAAAAATCGACTGACTCATAGTATTTTCTGTTCGGAGGGCTCTTCGTCTGTTTGGTGGTTGCACCAGGAGACGTGTTATTTCCAGCAGCAGGTTTAACTGGCATGTCGCTAGACCTGTACACAACGAAGGTAAAAAATTACCTCTAAATCCGGTTTTCTAAGAAATCATTTGACATAGCATAAACCAGTTTACACAACAAGGTTACATTTGGAACTGTCAGTAAAATGTACAATTTCTGTATCTGATTTTTGCAGAAAATAAAATAACACAGGACTAATGTAAAAACAGCAACAGGACTAAGGTAAAAAGCAATAGGATTAAGGTAAAAGAAGCAACATGACAATTGCTACAACATAAATATCTGATTAATAATAATAATTGCAAAGTTTTGGACCGGCTCGACCACTGAACATCTGCTTTACAGAGCAAGAGGGTAACCGGCTGAGACAGATTCAAGAGTAAAGCCAAGCCAAGTGCTGAAGATTCCTTACCAAACATCTTTGTTTTTAAGGACTTACACTAACCTCAGATAAAAATAATAATAGTAATAGTTATCATAATGAACACATGGCCATCATAATCCAGCGCTTTAACACCATTACAGGCTTTCAAGGTACCTGTGCTCTTCCGGATCTTGATGAACTCTAGCCATCCCAGAATATTTTTATTCTCCAGATAACCTTTTTAATTCCTAAGCGATCATATGTACCTCAGGGCAAAAAATAATATTAATAATAGTAACAACAGTCAGAAGTAAATGATTGCTTAAATAATACAACCTTGTGACAGAAACATCGTCCAGATCTTGGCCAAGTGGAATATTCGTTTGCCGATTTGCCCCGTCTGGCAGTCCTTCAGTGTAAAGCATTTTCACTGTAATCTTCTCCACCTTTGGCCCAGGTTTCACCCGTTTAGCCAAGCTCTTCTTAGCCACAGATTTCACGGTTGATTTCTTCTTGTTCGATATTAGTGCGTGTCCTTCGTCGACGACTTTTACTGAAGCGACAATGGCAGGAGTTGGTGACAACTTAGAATCGTTCTGACTGTCTTTATTCTCGACACTCTGATCGTCCTTATTCTCAACTTTCAACAGAGGTGTACATGTATCTGACTGGTTTGTAACTGACTGGTTTGTCTCTGACTGGTTTGTCCCTGACTGGTTTGTATCCGCTGTTGGTAACTGCGTCACAATAGAGGGCACTAGCGCTTCTGTTGGTATCTCAGGAATTTCCGGTGGTGGGCACACTTCGCCTGCCTCTGCAACCTGTTCGCTTTCAGTTTTCGTGCTTTTTGGAAGCACTGAAGATTCCTTCTTAATGAAGATCTTCTTCGGTTTCATGAGCTTCCACTCTGAACAATCCGCGCCGAGAGATGATGAAGAATCCACCAAAGCCTCTGTTTCAGCTGAGACTGGAGTTGAATGGAATTGAGGCTCTTCTTTCAAAACATCTGCATCCAGAGTCGGTACAGACCCCTCGCTCGCCATACCTCCAGACAACATCATTTTGACCTGGCTCAACGATTTCTTTAATTTCTGTCGCTTCAGTTTAAGTTTTAAAGAGGGTTTTGTTAGCTCGACTTCTGACTTTCCTGGCAGAGTTTTCTGTTTCTTTCGTTTATGTGGTTTTGGCGGTTTGGTAGATGGCGCTACATCAGAACGTCGACCAGAGAGACCAGCATTGCGAACAAACTCGGCTGGCTCCATATAAATCAGTCGTTTGACAAATGTGAAACAGGAACTCGTGAGGTTGGTTTCCTGCTTTGACACTGCCAAGGAAAACAAAACTACCATTACAAATTTCATAGATTTAACTTGTTTTGCAGTGATGATTCAGAAATATGTTAATCGCTAACAGAAATACATGAATTTCTACACAGCTTAGCCTTCTCAACGGTTTAGACAAAATTTTAATCTTCAAAGTAGAAACAGAGATAATGTAACATAACGTAACAATGTAGCATAATGTAAAATAACATAACGTAATATGATGTAACATAACGTAACCTAACATAACATAAGATAGCATAATGTAACATAACATAGCATAATGCAAAATAACACAGCGTAACATAATGTAACATAACGTAACATAATGTAACCCCTTAACATTAGCAACCGCAATAACATGGATTTGTGATAGCATCTTCTGATTTTAACAAAACATTAAAAATTCCAACAATCAGAAACAATATAAATCTAAATAAAACTCAGACATTTTAAATCTCTCAAGGTGAAAAACAGGAAAAACAAAACATCACACAATGACAGCATTATGCAATTTGTGATGCCA
Organism: Allolobophora icterica; assembly: GCA_963556255.1. Lineage (NCBI taxonomy): Eukaryota > Metazoa > Annelida > Clitellata > Crassiclitellata > Lumbricidae > Allolobophora > Allolobophora icterica. The sequence goes on from OY744608.1 coordinate 70,473,797, forward strand.
TCTTCTGATTTTAACAAAGTAATAAACATTTTTAATTAAAAACAGCTTAAAATCTACTGCACTGAATACAGACTCCTAGGAATAGAAAATGAAGTACTTACAGTAAGAAACAATCTGAGGAGTTGACCTCTGCGAAAAAGAAAACATCCGAATATAACTATAAAAATAATCAGTAATATAATAATTATTAGTAATTTGTAACTTCTATAGCGCCAGGGTCTAATGCACAAGGCATCAACCGAATTGCTGATTGATTGATTCTAAATCACAATCCATTGCACACAACTGGTTAGGGAATGGAAGATGGTGAGATTACAGGGAACAATCGGGGTTGTTGGTCTGACCATCTGGCTACTGACTCAATTAGTTTCGTTTTGGTGCACCATTGGATTGCGCAGCAGACACCAGCCTTTACAAGTTTTTAAAAAACATTTCGTTAATAAAAACTAGTTGAGATCTATAAGGCGCCAGAGACCACAAGGCAGACTACAAAGGCAAACAACAGTTAATTATATGTCATTGTAATTAGATGTAAATGAGCATAACTTTCTCAGAGTAATATTACGACTTGATATTACACAGATTCAAAGCAAACAGTCAAAGAGCAAAGCCAAAAATCCGATGAACCCATCTTCTCTTCAAACAACATATACAGCAGGAGCTGGTTACATTTGCTGCATACCAGTTTGCAATTGTCCGGAGTGAAATAGTAGATGTCACATTTTCTGCCACCGGTCGAGTCGGCTGCAGCGTTTCGAAAGACGATCTCTCGACACCAACCTACAAAAAATTGCAAACACAAGTAATTGTAATTAATTAAGTCTATATTGCATCGGTGTCTAATGCACAAGGAGGCATCAACCGATAGCGCACCAAAACCAAGCCACAATCAGCTCAATATCTAGATCAGACCGTAAGACCGAGAGGCAGCCTATGGTGGATACACAATTTGAAAGAGGTAAGTTTTAAGCTGAGAACAAAATGACACAAGCGATTGAGCACAGACCCAGGGAGACAGTTCCAAAAAGTAGGTCAATATCACAAGCAGTGCCATTGGAATTCCTTGGTCAACTTCTACATTGTTAATTCTGTAGAGACAAATAAGGGAGGGGTGCTATGAAAACGCTTTGAAAGTAAAACAGAAGTTATGAACGGAGCAAGAGAAACAGATAAGAAGAAGGAAGAAACAAAAGCAGAAGAACATAATGATGACATGTTGTAATTACCTTCTTCGAACGGTTTCAGCCATTCGGGATTTACAGCTTCTTGCTCAGACTGATCCACTTTTGTCTTGGGAGGCAAAGCCACTGATATCTTAGACTTCTTCGGTTTCATGGCTACAACAGTGAACATGCATAGCACATAATGAAACACTGTGCTATTAACGTGTAGTTCACGGGCCATACCCTAACAGTACTGCAGAAGAAAACAGGATTAGTACCTTCACCATAATACAAAGTGAGGTTGTCAAAAGTTTGGCAAAATATGGCATGGGTACCAGAGTCCACCCTGGATGTGTACCCGAGTACCCTTCACTGGATGATAAATCAATTGTCCTATGTGGACGGACACAGTGGCCGGTTGGTTAGAGTACTCACCTTATAACATGGAGAGTATGGGTTTGAGCTCCCCAAGACAATTACCTTGGGCAATCCATTTGTTCACAATTTGCTCAGCACTATCGATTGATGCTTGGTCATTAGATAGTGCTGCTTAATAAATGCATACGGTACTCATAAACGCGAGTCATTATACACACTTAGGCCTAATTTAGAGTTACGTAGTTAACCAGTCACCTCACCTACATGGCCACAATATCTTTCAGATCACCAATAGTATACTGCTGTGATTTGTCAACTTTGATTCATAGTAAACAAAATAAGAATAATAGGACAAAGCTGCTCAAATTGCTATTGACACCAAGCGACTACAAAATTTCATTACTCTGTATGATCTACTGCAGGGGTGGGCAAACTTTTTGCACATGGGGCCACAATAAACGCCAAAAAAATTCGGAGGGCCGGATAAAATTTGTTTAAACTCTTAATAACTACTAACATGAAAAGAAATTTACTTATTTATAATATATTAAATACACTTTGGCTCTTACTAATAGATGTATGCTACTGTTAACACGCATGCATTTAATTAACAAGTTTCCCATTATACTCCAGAGTGATTGCGCTGGTTGCAATATTCACAGTTTGAGTTCAAGTTTAGATCACTTAACTGAGACCTGTACTTGGATTTGTTTATCTTCATAGTTGAAAATCTTTGCTGACAGAAGTGGATGAGAATAACACAAACATTTTTAAAGCAAAACTTTGTAGATTTGAGAATTTTTCCTTCCTGAGCAAAGAAAAGAATGTTATGAGGTCTGATCCTTGAGCTGTTCTTTGAGAACAATGTCACTTTGTGGGTCGGTTAACTCCAGCTGAAGTTCCGTATATGAGCTAATTGTCAATGTCAAATGTGAACTAGGTATATTAGTAAGCACAGCAAATTCAGACTCAATTGATTTAAAATCCACAAATCGTCTGGAGAACTCTTCTGCCAAACTTGACAGCTGAAGGCTATATATTTCCTAGCCTGCTGTAGAGAAGTTCCCACAGTTTCGTTCTTTCATCTGCGTTGAAAGCAACATTAGCTTTACTTGAACGGATTTCACTTCTGCGTATGCAGATCATGTGCAAAAAACCTCTGCCGGGAAGTGGGGCAGATTGACAGAGTTAATGCATTGAGTTATTTTTAAAGGAGAGACCGGAATAGTAAGTTAGAGTGCAGTAAAACAAAGAAAACTTCTCGCGGTCTGAATTTTAAAAAAATTCTGAAGAACTGTGGGGCCGGATGAAAAGTGTTGGCGGGCCGGATCCGGCCCGCGGGCCGTAGTTTGCCCACCTCTGATCTACTGACTCAAAACTGTAAACTTCAACTACTTCAACCCCATGACATATGACCCCATTAGACAACTATGCATCTTTAACCCTTAACTTGTGGCTAAGAAGACAAATTCTGATGGGTCAAGGACGTGAACCCCAATGTTAGTTCAGCCTTAGGAAATAACTTCATTGTAATAGAACCTCACTGAAAGGCTGATCTTAATATGTTTAAATCTCCAAGAAAGGCATCTACATGAAACATATTTATTTCCTCAGATCTTTCAACAAAAATTTGGTAAATTTAGTTACACATTAATGGATTGATCACTAATACTAACTTGGATGATTGGCAGTAGTTGATCGCTTGCCCGGTTTTCCCCTTCGACCGTAGGGATTTCGCACTTTCTTCACTTTTGCTGGATTATGACTGTCCTTCGGACTTTCCAGGGTCTCAGCATCGACAGATTCCTTACTTTCATCAACGACAGAATTCTCAGCGAGAGTCATATCAGAGTTGGATATGTCAGGAATGCTGACCTCCTGATTCCCTTTAAGTTCTGGGCTAAGAGTAAGCAATGGAGATTCGGAAACTTCCTTTGATTTCTTTCTCGGCTTTTTTGAAACTGAATGTGCATTCTGAAACTTTTTGGCACTTGAAGGAGTTGAAGCTGGACTGTCTTTTGTTTCCGATTTTGAAGATCTTGCTCTTTTGTCTGGTATTGGGTCTAACGAGTTTTTAATTTTAAGCTGCCGCTTACGAGGAGAGGAAGATTTATGGGTTTCAGATGGCGTCAAAGTTTCTGTTTCAACAGTTTCAGCACTTTCTGACTTTATTGCAATCACAGCTTCTGAGCGATTATTACCCTCAGCACCAGAAGTGGTCATATTGGGTGTAAAACTGCTATCTGTTGCTTTTGTCAGTTCTGGTGTTAAATTCTTTGCAACAACTGCTTCTGTTATATTTGGGTCACTGACAACAGCTACTTTTGGTGTTGTTGCTGAATTATTGACCATATTTCTTCTCCTCGTGACTGGTGTTGTCACTGGTTTTGTCGCAGACTCGGCAGTAACAGGAGTTGCTCCAGAATCACTAACAACTGCCAACGAAGTCACATCATTTGCGATAGGTTCTGCCAAACTTGATTTATCTGCATTGGCTGAAGTTGTAACTTCTGCATCTAGGTCACACTTCACTTGGGAATCCATTTATTCGTAGCCTTCACAGCTTTAACAGTTGCATATGCGACACTAAAACAAACCGCCAACATTCTTAATCACTAATATAATCAATATAAGTCGCAGTAAACAAAAAAAAACACAAATGGCAATCGCGCATTTACTAAAAAAATCTAACTGATTTGCCGACTTCATAGACGGATGATCAACACTAAACTGCTTCCTTACTTACTGAAAACACAACCTCGATCCAATAACTAACACAACCTAGTGTAACATTAAGTTCACCGAAGATCCCGCGATTGTTTAAGAGTGAAATAGTTGTATTAAAAAATTACTTTGACTTACATTTAACCAAATTTAGGTACGGGTCAGGTTTTTGGTCTGTTTGAAGCAGGCACCGAAACATTCTATGCGCCAATTCAAGACTTGCGGTAACGGTATGCGCGGGATGCGCCACTACCGATATTGAACAACTTCTATAACGCACTGTATAATAAAAAAAATATAAATAACTACTGTAACACATTATACAGTGTTCGTAATAAATAATAATAATAATAATAATAATAATAATTGAATAAGTAATACAGTGACCACGTAAGAGTTCTTTGTCTATCAATTTGCCATCTACCGCACTAGGCGCATAGTTCTGCAGAGGATTGGCTTGGTATCAGAATAGTAATAATAATAATAATCTTCGTTTAATATCTTTAAACTGACAATAACGCAGTATGATTACAAATAAGTATGAACGGATGATCACAAGTTATTACAGGAGTCGAATTTAACTGTACACGGCAGCCATGCAAGGCGCCCATCACGTCCTACATCTCATTTTAACACCGCGCCATCTCGCGAATGAAAGGCTGAGTGGACCTAAATTTGGGAGGGTAATATATAATAATAATAATGATATTTATTCTTTAATTAAGCGCCTGCAAACGCACTGCGCTGTACATGTACATGTTATGCGATAAATCTTAACTACTAACAGAACAGACAGCCTGCAATACACGGCGCAAACTGCAGCCTACAAAGCATGTCCGCCTATGGGACTCGATCTCTGTACCTCTCGCACTCTACGCCAGATGTTATCCAATGCGCTATCGGGAAGCGATCCCGCGGGAAGCGATCCCGTTACCTCTTGCTCTTCACGCCAGTGATGTTACCACCATAGGCGTAATTTGTGGGGGGTACGAGGGGTACCCGTACCCCCCACTTTTTGGACTGGGGGGTACTGTACCCCCCACTTTTTAAACAATGCCTATCAATATTTTATTATTGTGTCTTCCCAGAGAACGCAATCTCCGCCAAAAGTATGAAAGTGCTTAGATGTACAGGTAAATCGAGAGCCAAAATTAATGAAAATACTGGCAGGGAATATATTCAAAATGGTTATCATGCTAAAAAACGAAAGTGGAGAAGAAATTCGTACCCCCCACTTTTTAGACCAAGGTATTGGTACCCCCCACTTTTTAGGCCAAAGTTACGCCCCTGGTTACCACTACTCTATGGAAACAACTGACCAAGACAAAGAGTAAGTCAAAGACAAATACAGATTGTCTACAGGCTGCAGCGAAGTGAGTCTCTTGTCATGCATGACTGCATGTCAGAAGTTAGCTGGAAGAGGCGATCGCACTTGTTGAACTGGATCGGCTGTCTGCGTTGGCGGGAAAAGCTCAGCACATGTGTTGGTATGGGATGGGCTGCTCTCTATAAGTCTTCACGCGGGCTTTGACCCCATACGTGATCGATTATGTAGTTGTAAAATGTAAATGTAAATGTACGCGATTTTCTATAGCGACCGTATATGGCATCGACCCTGCTCGTTTTTCAATGAATTGATCGGGTGAGATCCTTCACCACCGCTGCCAGTTTGAATGGGTGCCACGCCATTTAAGGTCCCCGTGTTGGGACCGTGCTAGCCCGAGATTTAAATCTCTGAAATAAGCCACCATAGGGAAGCGAACCGCGGTCCGCATGCGCTCTAACACAGTCGCATCAGGCCTACATCGGTAAGATGTAGGCCTATATATTTGCCGTGTCCGACGTCAATCATCGTTGATATGAAAAGGTCGTTAAATAAATGTTACAACATGGATCGTGGACCATATCTACTCCCATATTTCGAATGGAGCATTTGCTCCAAGGTTTTCAAGGTGTAGACGCCCCTTCTACAGAGTAGTATCTGCAAACAAGAGACCCAATGCTGTCAAAGCATTCATCGACACACCAGTAACTGATAAACATAGCATTCGCTCCACCTCACTGCTTGTCTGTATGGTAAGGAAACCGGATTTGTAATCCAACGACTGCCAGGGTCAGTCTGCTGCAGACTCCAACCATGGGCTGCAAGTTGTTTGCACGCACATGCCTCTGTCACCAAGCAGTTTAATTTAGTACCTACGTATAAGCTTGAGATTAAACGGTAAGTCTTGCCATGTATTGGCCTGTGTCTAGGACCATTGGATTCAAAGGCAGAATGGGAAATGAGTGCCCCCGCTGTGTACCAAATGGGACATGGGAGCTCAACTGGCTGTCGGATGAGCTGTATTAAAGTAATTTTACTGTTAGCAATGCATAGGAACCTGCTACAATGAATCCATATCAAGAACAATAATATAGCCATATCAAGAACCATATCATATCAAGAACCATATATCCATATCAAATTCCGATACCATTTAATAGCAAGGCTATGCTTAAGGACAAATTCAATGTACAGGTATCATTCGGTGGTGACGACCATTGCTCGAATGCTATACGCGTCACCTGCATGGTGCGGATACACAAGTGCAGGTGACAGGGCCCGTCTCGAGCGACTCGGATGCAAGATGAGACGAGCTCCTCCGAGACCCCCCATCAGCTGATACCCTGGCGAGGGTATCAGCCGATGGAGGGCACTAATGAGCTCTATACTATGCAACGAGATGCATGTACCTCGTGGGTTTTGCCCTCCTCAAAAAGTTAACACATACAATTTACAACCCCGAACGCATAACCTTGCCCTTCCCACACTTCCAATTACTCTTGTAATAAGCAGAGTTTTGCCTGCTAGATTGCCTCAGTAAGCGAATATACATTATGCAATACAAAGCAAAGACATGGATGTCAAATCTGGTCACACGCGAAGAAGGAAACATCGCTCATATATCACGTTTTGTCATGTAAAAGACACATTTACTTAGCACTGCATAAATGGATCAAATGTTTAAAACCAAAGCTCAACAGTTATTTTAATTCAGAACTATTCAGTGGCTAATTTTGGTAATTACGAGGGATCACAGTTAATGGAATAATAATTTTCTCTCCGGACTGATTTTACATAGGGTGCGGAACACACTAGTACATAGTAACATAAAAATACAATGGTTACAATCATGACAACAATTATAACAACATTTGTAACATCAAAGGCACTTGCAGAAGAACGTACACAGTTCTGAAGCCACATTTGTCAAACCCTGTACTGTACTCTGAAACCAGCAGAAACCAATTCTGTACCATGACCAGCTTTTACATTTGCCTGACCTAATACATACATGCAATTGTAAATTAAGACGATCTGTATAGCATCATCAGTAGCAAGCTACATCTAAGATGCTTGACACTGTCAACCGTCTGTACAAATGCCAAAGAGTTACATTCAAAATACCTGCTATAACACCATGACTATACAAACCCACTATTGAAGCTTTAAACCAAAGAGCCTCCATAAGAGGGAGTAATATACGGAAAATGATTCTGGATAGACAGAGTCCTTAGTACTGACCAGATCCCACTGCAGTTTAAATGTTTCCAATTGTGCAATTCTCCCAGCATTGTCAAGTTTAAGTTTTTCAATACCTGGAAAAAGCTTTCAGAAAATAAGTAATCACCTTGCAAAATTCTTCAAAATAATTTGAGTAAATCATTTTACCATCAAATATAAAAAATGGTAAAAAAATAAAAAAAACTGCTTTACATACTGTACACTAAATGTAACAAAATTTACACCACCATACTAAACAATTGTAATTTAAGAATTGTATTACATTAACAAATCTTATCGTCTCAACAGAAAATGGTAACTGCATAAATTTAACTTAATTTTGCAGAAAAATGATATGTTGCATAATTGCAGCAATCCTCGTTACATCTAACTCAAAATTACTTAAATAACAAAATGGTGTAATCTCAACATTTCTGATATTTCACAACTTGACAGATAAAGAGACATGTTGTGACACTTTAAAAACGGACACGTTGCAAATGATCAACTTTTAAAATTCACAATATTGGTTGCATATTTCAGCAAGTTCTTCCAACAAATACAATGTTGCACATGTCATTTGGCTGATTAAATCTGACTTCCATAAATATTGATTCAACTCAAGAAACCAGTCCGCACAAAGTGTAATAATTTCATATGTCACGCTGACTGTCGGCAAGGCTTAAAACAATGAAAATAAAATGATATCTATTGTCGAGATCACAGCAGTTTATCGCAATCATACTCTTTACTGGACTGGAAAGGCTTCATCACAGCACTGACTGTAAATTAATTGTGCGTTTTCAGTTGTTTGAGCAACTGAATCATACGACATCTTGTGTTTCAGCAAGCACTATGCTTTGTTGTTTCAAAGATGCCTTTTTGGAAGAATGGGTGAAAGTTGGCGAGGAGTTGCTTGCAGTAGACGTTGGCACGACTCGGGTGAAGGGGACAACCAGGGGTGTTGTAGAGAAGTTCAAGTAGATTCTGAAGATAAATCTACAAATTGTTCAAAGCCAAATAGAAAGTCATTATTATTAACACTGCATTTATCCTCAGAGGTATGAATGATCTCAGAAGTGACCCTATTAAGTCTTGGTAGAAATGTAAGTTCCAGAAAAATCCAGCCTTGCCCTCGCAACCATCAGGGAAGATGACTTTCGATGGCCAAACTCTCCGATAAAAACTGCTCCAGCATCACTACTAAGGCCAAAAATTAGTCTTTTAAGACTGTAACAACGAGCTCCATTGGTTTCCCAGTCACTTCGTACCCTACATTCTTGTTGTTAAAGTGTTAAAACAGTTGAACATAACACAGATGTTACTTCATTCAGTGTTCATAAATTCTAATTTAGTTGACAAAGGGGTGCACTATAGTCTAGTGGTTACCATGGTGGACTGTCAATCGAGTTCGGGGTTGCAAATCCCTGCCAGGGCAGAAAGTTCTTTGAGATTTCTGTTTACCTACACCCTTTACTCACCCTCGGATTGTCGCTGACTATTCCTATGGCTGAAGGGACTGGTTTTCTTCTTAATCAACAAAACTACTTCATCACATGATTAAGGAAAGTTATTTAACCAAAATCAAATTTCAGAATACATCAACTGCTAGCCATTCTCAGCAAATTGACACAATTAAAAGAAAATAGGATGAATTTACTTCAAGCCGAATCCTTCTCGTGGCAATAACTTTCTCCGTTGTGAACAGCTTTTTAGGAGGGAATTCAAGAGAAGCAACCTGAAAAAAAACGGGAAAAAGACTAAATTAAGCCATAAAATCTCAATTTAAACAATTTCCCATGTAAACTTAGAAACCGAATCCAACATTCAGAATCTGGCTTGATTTCACTCGAATCTGTACATCGCAATCTTATCAGTTGTGTGCCATTACTAGAAAAATCCTGACTTTAGACACGCACCAAATTAATTCTGGCTTTAGAATATAGCCTAAAACCCTACAACACAAGTTGTGATGCAACTAACTGCAAATTTATATAGCACCACATCAAGAGAAAAATCCGGACCTGAAAACAAAACCTACAAAAGAATAGAATGGTCTTCAAGTGCTTACATAAATGAGGCAAAGAGAGGCCAAGAAGCTAATGTTGCAGGTTGCAAGGCGGTTTAATTAGCCTAACGACATCTTATGGCATCAAAGGCTATGAGAGTCGATAAGATAAAGATTTTGTATAGTCTTCACCGTTAGTCAAGGCATGGATCCCAAATTCAAGCTGGTTCAACACAACATAACCTTGTTATGAGGCATCATTAAGTTCCAGTGTAGTTAAGAAGTAAACAAGTGCTGTTAAAAGTCTGACCTGAGAATATAGAGCCAGGAGATCGCTGTGCAGTTGATGAAATCTTCGATATCGTCTGAAAATGGTCCATTCCTCGTCCAGTACAGCCACCTGCAAAAACAACAGCATTTCTTTTAACTATAAACGAAAAATAAAATTCTACTCCAATTTAAAGAATTTAATTACTTCTAGAACACTTATTATCATCAATCAATGGTCGTTTCAAATCGTTGTAAAAAGTCAATATAAATAGTCTAATAATGGTTGTATAAAAATACAACTAAATAATAATGATGAATACAATAGGAAAAATTTTCTTTTTTTAAATCATTACATAAATTCCTAATATTCAGATTTGTTTTAAATCCTGTGTCTTGATTCACAGCGGTTAACAAGAGTTATTAGGTTTAACAACACAGTACAGTACTTTTATCAGATAGCTGCAGTTGCAATAGTAACATCGATAGTACCTTCACTTCAAACTCTACATATGTACTTAATCCCGATCCACGGAAAATGGAACAAGGAATTTTTATGCGAAATGGATATGACGACGAAGAACTAGAAGAAGATTGGCGAACGACAAGAAGAGATCGATCCAGAGGACTACCGCCTGGAAAAGGTTCCAACTGCAACGACAAAAACACGACCAAAAAGAAATGAGAGACGACTCAAGTATAGTTACCAAGACAAAACAGATTCAAAACTTCAAAGAGTAGTAGTAGTTGCAGTTTAAAGATGCTGTGTGATAACAAAGGTGATTAGTGTCGCCCTTCTCCTTTATCCAGGCTTGGGACTGGCACAACCTGCGACATGACTCCTTCGCCTCTCTTCCTCTTATGCAAGCACTCGAAAACCATTCCGTTCAATCGTGGTTTCATTGTGTAAGATCGGGAGTGCCTCTGAAGAGCCTCTCTTGAAGTGGGGCTATATAAATCTACAATTACACTTACAGTTGCGTTCAAAACTTAAATGAGGTTCTTGAGGTACAACACAAAGATAAATAGATAGAAAACCAGAATAAAGAGAAAAGTGACCTACCATAGACGACGTATTCGAAACGGAGTCGTGCGTTGAGTCGTTGCTAGTTGTCGAATGAGTCGTCGTTTCACTGCTAGAAACCATAATTTTCATATGTAGAAACACATCTCAGCATGTCCAAGCCAACATTTATATAGCACCTCTAGAAAGCAATAGACCTGTGCTACTTAAGCTAACAATTGTATTTAGATGCAAGCAGTTGTTTCGATCAGTCTGACAGTCATGCATGCAGCAAGTTTGACAAGAACTTTAAAAAGTGCTACTGTAACTTTAATTGTAGTTAGAAATTTATATAGCGCCATTTCAACAGACAACTAACACATACTTACATACCTACATACACACATACATACACACATACATACATAATGCAAACACATATAAGCTCCACTGCCTGCTTCACTCTCTGGCAACTGGTTCTTCACTTCGCATCACCACTTTGCATCACTCTGTCATGATGCAGAACTCGTGAATCAGCTGTTGCCCAGCGCTCAGCTTTTATGTAATGCTTTAAAAATGCTCAGTCTACAATATAAATCTCTGATGCAGCACTAAGCAACATAGAACCTAAACCTCGTACAATTATAACTAACCTCATGCCACTTTCTTCGTGTTTCTTGGTCTGTGACTCCAACTCCGTCTCTCGTCTCCCGTGTTCCCGAAGAGGGTCAGATGCAGACTCCTTCCCACGTTCACTTCCTTCCATATCCGTCCCATGGACCTCCAAGGGGTGCTTTTCCACAACAAGCTTCTCCAGCCGACATGCCTCTTCCACCTTAGAAGTGCTTCCTCCATCATTAAGATTCGACTCTCCTCTTTGTAGCTGGTCATCTGTCCTCTCAAGATGCTAGAAATCGTCAATTTCAAGGAGTTTTTTTAATAATCCACCCAAAATTTATTTCAAAAATTACTTTGAACTTTATAAGAAGTTAGGAAAATTAATCTGAGTGCTTTTTAAAGTTTGCTCGTGTTAAAATGTTTGTAATAACAACAACAAAAATAATAATAATATCCATATTTTTTAACTAGAGGGATCTAAATTTTAACTTTGGTAAAAGTAATCTTTTATTAATAAACAAAATAATACTTCTCTCAGCTTAAATCATTGTGTCACAAACCCCCATAAACCAATTCCAAACGATACTGCTTTAACCCCCCCATGATCCTTTCCTGCAGGGTAAATTTACCCCACCCTACCATGACACACTGGCAGGGTAAAATTTAAAACAAATTAAAACAAAATAATAGTAATAATAGTAATAATAACAACAAACTATAAAAAATAAAAAAATAAAATAAATAATAATAATAATAATGCTAAATTATTATTAAAATGGAGACTGATCGCAAAGTCACCTCATCTTCAAGTTTTGTGACAATCAATTGACGACATTCGTTTGTACCGTTTGTCAGCATCACGTGACCTGAATTAATGACAGAACACTTCCGGTTTACTTGCTTCTGATTGGCTCTTAAGTGCACTATCTAGGTCAGGTTAGGTTAAGGTCAGGCAAAAGTATGTAGAAATTTCTCAGAATTTAATTAATATTAACGGCCTGTGTAATTAATTTATCGCTGGTCATGTTAACGATGCAGTGTTTGTTAATCAGTAATTAAATTATAATAACAGCTGAACACTTAATGACGTTAGAAATTTCCAAAACGTTAGCACAGATCATCAAAGTTTAATGAGAAACACCCAAACTCATAGCTAGCAGACTGGTTAAAGCACTTGGCATGTAACACGAAGAGTATGGGTTCGAGTTTCAGCTCAGCTGATTACTGTACCTTCAGCAAATTGCTTCACACACCACATTCATATTCACTGACCTAGCACACGTAATACATACAATATAATAACAACAACAATAATAATGTGAAACTAATTTCCTTTTCCAACGCCTTTCCATCTGTGCCCAGCGCCATTGCATTCAGACGCACATTTCTGGATGGTCGTGAAACCTGGGATGAAGCCTGATTTCTCAGAGATGAACATTTACTCCTAACATAATTTTTGTTGCTGAGGGATTATTTCTAAAAATAATAATAATAAGAAGCAGAGAAGAAAACGTCAACATACCACTTCGTATAAGTCGACATTCTCCAGGACTAAGACGTATTTCAACATGGTCTGCATCGGGACTTTGAGGAAGCTGTATCACCGCTGCTTCTGAAACACTCCTGCAAAACAGAACAAAGAATTGAAGAATAATTTAACCACATACAACAATCGTCGAAACTGTGCAGAGAACTTTCTATGACTACAACTATCTGAAAGCGAAAATCGTATTTGCACTCACAAGTTCACCTAAACGTCCTCACTTAACATTATCAGATAACATATTATTTTCAATTAAGAAATAATAATATAATATTATTTTTCCATTCCAGTTGAGAATGAAGATTCCAAACTTCATGCAGTCTATGAAGATGTTCCTTTCAGAACACATCATTCGAGCACAGTTACAACATGTTGGTTGTTCCCACGGTCTAGACTTTAACGTTGTGGTCGGTCCAACTTCTGGAAAAGTTTGCCTAGGACCCTACGACCTTTCGGCTCCTTGGTCTTTCTTTACCTTGATTCCGCAAGTGCTGGAAGACTGTTGTCTTCAATCCTGGTTTTCCGTCGTTAGGTCATGGAGTATCTCTTGAAGAGGTGCTATATAAATCAGTGATTAGAATTACACTAACAGTAGTTAATATGGCTTACAGAGGCAGCATAACATGGAGTTTCATAGTAACGTGCAATATAGAATAATAATAATTATAATATTATAAAATATTATATTATTATGCCTGAATTGAAAATTTCTGCTGCCTAGAAATAATTCAGTTATGTTTAACAAGTTGCTGAAGTCTAGCTTATACTGCCGTGGTTGGGATGGGAGTGCCACTGAGTAGGTACCTTGAGAGGACGCTATATTATGTTTTCGGAATGAATGAATGAATAAAAATCAATGAGTTGTATAATGCAAGGCATATGTTTCTTAGGGACTCGGCTCTTATGCACGCCAGCAAGGAGGTATTTATGCATCCGATAAATAATTTTTATGCATTCAAGTATCGGATTTCAATAGCGCACGCTGTGGACCATTCCGAGTCGGCCTACCTTGTTTTGTTGTCTCCATTGTGCTTTGTTAGGCCTTCACTGTCCATCCGTTCTGCCTCGGTCTCACCTGCATGCGTGACGTCATCACACTTGGATGACAAAACGTCAGCATCCAATTCACCTTTTGTTTCATCGTCCTCACCAATCGTACATCCATCTCCTGCTGTCCGCATCTCATTCATCAGCTCCAGCATCTTTTCCCTCTTGGTCTCGTTCTCCCTAAGAACCTCCGAAATCAGCCGCTGGTAGGTCACCTCGTGATCCGTCACCTCGTCCGCTGCGGCTTCCAATTCCTTGAGCAGGTCTTCATTCTGCCGTTCCAGCTCTTCCAGTTCTCGGAAGAGCAGCACCTCCGCGTCATCCCTTGCCGCAACCAGTTCGATCCGACCATTCGTCACGTTCATTTTCCGATTCTCCAACTCGGCCATCAGCTCCTTCCTTCCGGATGCCTCTTCCGATCCTTCCAACAGACTCATCTCCTTCAGAATTCCAGCTTCCTCCTCGGTCGCTGCGCTCAACTGAGTCTCGAGTTCTGCGAGTGCCGCGGAACCTCTTGCAAAGATTTCGTTCTTCTTTTCGTCGTGGCATTCGCTCGTCCTCGAGTTCAAATCAGTGATCTTGTTCAGCAGACGATCCATGTGTTCTATCTCGATCTGGATCTTGGACTGAACGGAATCGTCGAGATCGGCAGCAATTGAGCCGAAGAGATTGTAGTCGACCTGAAGTTTCTTCAGTAGCTGAATGGACTCGTCTAGTTTTCCGAACTCCTGAATACGAACACAATTTATATTTTATATTTTTATATATTTTATTTATATTTTATTTTAACCAACTGCAGATCATTTCTCAGGTTCTTCATATGCATTTACATCATAATCATAAACTCCAAATTTCTAAAGAGCTGCTCTAAAGCTGAGCGCAAAGCAACGGCTTATACATGAGCACCATACAGATAGGAAACAACCTCATTATCATCAAGCCTTACTGGTATCTTCGTAAGTCATCGCCATCATCATAATATCATTTAATCATGTTTATTAAGCACTACTATCTAACGACCAAGCATCAACCGATGGCGCCGAGTAATTGTGAGTGAAGGACTTTCTCAAGGTCCCTTCACAGTAACCGCCTCAGGGGAGGAGAATCGAACCCGTACTCCGTGTATTACAAGGCGAGCGCTCTAACCAATCGGCCACTGTGTCTCCTTCATCAGTCGTACAGTCTCTGAAACACTAGATGAATAAGTCAATCTTAATTTGCCAACATCGCTTTAGAATTACTTGTGAAGACTAAATTTTCAGTTGGGTTTTTCCAAGACTCAAACATGGCCCCAGATGACCATACATCCAGAACTCAGATTAATTATTCCAGTTGACTGATGGAGCACATAATGAGTAACTCAAACAAACAAATCAATAAAGTCATCTGAAATAAGTTCTCCACTGAAATGCATGTTTCTTACAGATTCTAGATCCTGTTTCAGTAGTGGAGATGGTATCTCCTTGTCAACATCGATACCAGCTCCCCTCTCGTCTGACATTTCGCCTCCCATGTCACCGCTCTGCTCCACTCCCACCTGCACAGCACACAAAACCAAACATCACAAAGAAACCATACTTAAAACGCAAACGGAATTTTATTAATTTCTTCAATTACTGACAAAACATCCAAGCCATATTATCAGTTATAGCAACCAGCACAAAGTCTAAATCAACAGTTACCAATGCAGAAGTCAAATGGGTCATAGGTCAAACGAGTCACAGGTAAAATGGGTCACAGGTCAGATGGGTCGGAGGTCGAAAGGGTCACAGGTCAAATGGGTCACAGGTCAAATGGGTCAGGGGACCAATTAAGGCTGGATCAAAGGTCCTGAGACCCACAGCAGGACTGAGGGAGTCAGTCATTTCCTTTTCATAGGCGGTCTGGCAATTGACGAATACCAAGGCCGTGTGAATGTTCGATCGATGGTTGCACAAGCAGCAACAACCTACCTTGTTACTGTCCAGTTGGCGATATTGTTGCAGTTGTTTTTCGAAGTTCATAGACTTTTCTTTCAACTCACACACTTCCTGCTTCACTTGCTTCTGAACCTGGACAACAACGCAACAACACAAAGAGTCAAATGACAATTCGAAAACATGAAGTCGGAGGATATTCATAGTTCTAAACCTGAATGGCACCTATAAGTATAATACGTATTTTGACAAGCCATGGTCAACAGTTAACACCGTAAAGACTAGAGCTCTGATTCATTTCTTCCTGAAATGGTCCTATGTAAATTTTCGATAACATTTACAAGAACATTGATCCCAAATCTAATTTGGTAATGGACCACAAAGCCTGTTTCAGTCGATATCTTACTGCCTCTTCCGCATGACAACTCGATGTTTTGTGAAGAACTTGACATGAAGTAAACTGAGTCTTGATAAATACACAGGTACTAAGAAAGGGGCTTCCAGCTGAACCTTGGCAAAACAAAAGAGCTTTCAAGTGCCCTAACACAGTGGTTCTCAACCTGTGGTCCGCGGACAACTGGTGGTCCGCGGCCATCTGCCCTGAGGTCCGCGAGCAAGGTCTACAATTTAGATTCTTTTATAATTAAAAAGCATGCAAACAGACAAATTTTTTCAATTTTTTAAATTTCTGTTTCATTTCAATCGCTAGAATCGGCTAGATGGCAGCATGAGCCTAATAATGCGAGGATTTATGGCAACAAATTATTTTGTATTAATTTGCTTTTGGCACAATTTTTGGTGGTGGTCCGCGACCGAGACACAAAATTTATAAGTGGTCCTCGAGTCTAAAAAGGTTGAGAACCGCTGCCCTAACAGATGCACAAGTACCTCTAAAGGAAGTCTTACAGATTGATCTTTCTGGACAGTGAAGTGATTATGGTTTTGTTTTGGTGCGCTATCAGTCGACTGTGAATGAGACACCGACGCTACAGAAATGACTAATTACGATCACAAAGTCTAACCATCTCAGCCTCTTTCTTCATCTTCTCCGCCTCTGCCTGCATCTTCTCGAGAATCTCTCGCCTCCGTTCCAACTCCTTTTCCTCCGCCACCTGACGCGCCTGTCGGTCGGACTCTGCCAGCTGCAGTTTCTCCTCCATCTCCTCCACCTCTCGCCTGAAGAGAAACAGAAGACAATGTGTCATATGCAATATACAATACAACTGTAATTCGTGCTTCCGTGTGACTGCACATGTAACATTTTCAAATTAATAATAATAATGATAACAGCAAAAATAACAACAATAAATTACAATAACGATAATTAATAAAAGTAACTACAGTTAAATAATGTACGAGCATGACTTCTGTAACAGCATGACTTCTGGTACGAATAACAAACACAAAGTTATCAGTTTAATGTTAAGTCCAGTCGTACACGACAAGTTGACAAATAGCTTGGATGAAGGACTTAGAAAGGTCAACAATTGCAGTCCTTGAATCATTTTAAATGTTTACACGACCAATAATCCAAGCAAAGTTACCGTTTTCTCTCCAGGGCTTCCAGTTGCTCTTTATGTTGCTGTTCCATGTCACATCTGGAACATTTTAAACCGCAAGAAATTAGTCTTCAAAAGATGTCTCTGCACTTAATCGTCAGATGGCTACCTACGGATAGACATCTGTTTAAATTTTTGTTACATGCTTAAGTAGCAAGAAAAACTGTTCTTCATCGCCATGTGTTGGTGGCCCTACTTAAGTGAGACTCCAGCTCCCTTAAAGTCTCCAGTTGTTTTCCAATACCCTGTTAATACTTTAAGTCAAATTGTATTTTCTTTTGTCAACATTTTTGGGATTCAATAAACAAACAAACAAATATAATAATAAAAATAATTATTATTATTAAATTATTTTTCATTTATGGAATAATAATAACAATATATACTTTAATTTAAAAGAGGCGATGCTGTTGGACAGTATACTTAAGTACCCATGCATCTAAGTGCATTACCATATCGATTGGAGGTAAATATTCCTTACAAAAGAAGAGAAGCTGATGCAATTAATCTTTGTAGAAATCACAAATGAAAGCCAAACTGTCAAATCATGAATTCATACGAACCCTGCCCCTGACCAATTGAGATTATCTGAAGAGCGAAATATCTCCAGCCTTGACTGACTAAGCAGCGACATTCGACTTAGACTGGTATTCGACTGAAAACAGACATTGACATTATGAGTATGACATTACCTCAAAATTCAAATTATGCTCAACCTAATTGCAAATCGCTGTTCCTTCATGACTGATATTTACAACCCAATTTTCTGAAATGTTCTTTTGGGACTTGAAGAAATTGCATTTAGGAGAACGAGCAAAATTCTGGACGATGTCAGGATTCATTCTCAGGAGTTTCACGATGAATCATCATTATTAGTTTTACCCCATAAATAGACTTAACCTCAGGTTTTAAGAAAATGTATCCACTGAAGTATTTGTGCCAGCAACTAAAACTAGTGATTGGGCCTTTAGCATCGCCAGCCCGAGGAAAGTCAGCATTTCTCAATGGACCTGGAATAATGATATTGCTATTTAATACTGACCTCTTTCAGTTCTTTGCGAAGTTTAGTTGCCTGCAGCGGATGGTTGAATCGGAACATGTTCGTTCTGCCGAGGATTATGACGTCACCTATTCACAGAACGCAAACAACAACTACAGCCTTCTGAGAATCAAAGGAAAACTAAACAAAGACTTCAAGTTCTTAATAATTAAACAAAATCATCTGAAAATTCCACTTGATATGGGTCCTAAATTTAGCCTGCGACATAAGCTTCTCAGCCTCTCTTTGCCTCTTTTCCGCAAGCGCTTGGAGACCATTTCGTTCGATCATTAGCATGAAGATGTCAGACGTAAAACTTGCTTATGAATTGGCTTAAAGCTCACACTAGAGAGGCTTAAAAGTTCACAGCAACTTCAACTCACAGTCGGAATGGTTTAAAACTCACACTCGGAATGACTAAAACTCACACTGAGAATGGCTTAAAACTGACCTTGGGAAAGAGTAACTTGACTGTTCACAATGACTCCATTGACGTAGCACTCGGCATTTGTCATTGGAACGAGGGACACTTCATCGCTTTCATTGTAAAGGATGCAATGCTCTGACTGAACATCAGGACCCTGAAGAACTAAACAAATATCAAACTCAGTTTCATAAGAAAATTCCTGACACAGTAAGTTTTGTAACACAGCAAGTTCTGTAAAGAGTCAATTTTTCTTTAAATAAATTTATTTATGTTAATTGCAATAAATAACAAATAATTGCCATGATAAATTGGAAATCACAATAAATGTAATAACTGTAGTAAAATAAAAAAGCAACTATTACTCTGTTACCCCCAAATGTTACTGTGTTACCTTAAATGTTACCATGTTACCTTAAATGTTACCACGTTACTATAAACCTTACCAAGTTACCACAATCTTACTGTCACTGTAATTTTACCGTGCTAATGTAATGCTACCATTACCGTAGATGTTACCATGCTACTGTAAATTACCATGTTACATGCCAGTCAAGAGTAAACTATGTGCATCAAGTGGGTCATTCGGTTGAAGTTTAATTTCAGTCAGAAGTTAACCAACTAACCGATGTTTTGCTTTTCCTCGGCCGTTTCTGTTCCAATTGTCGTCTGACCTTCCTAAACATAACAGAAACTCTCATTTCAGACTCAGTGGAAACCGTATTCACTTTAATGAAACAAAGGCGTCAAACAATCATTCCTCAAATCTGTCTCCTGCCTACCACCACCACCATGACACTATCACCACCATTACCACCATGACACTACCACCACCACCACGACAATACCACCACTACCATGACACTACCACCACCACCATGACACTACCACCACCACCATCACGACAATACCACCACTACCATGACACTATCACCACCATTACCACCATGACACTACCACCACCACCACCACAACAATACCACCACCACCATGACACTATCACTACCATGACACTACCAACACCACCAAAACACTACCACCATGACCAGTGTCACCACCTATTTTAACATCCACATTCCCATAACTTTTCAGTTTCCTCTGTGGAACTGGTTAGATCTATCATTCAGATCACACATGGCATCTTCATCATCATCATCACATCATCATCCTCTGCCTCATAATCATCCTCCTCCTCACAATCATCATAATCCACCTCCTCCTCCTCATCATAATCATCACAGTCATCATCCACATCACAATCATCATAATAACCACCACCATCGTTGTCATAGTTTTCCTAACCTTCAAGTGGTAGAGAATCATTCCAGTGCTGAGCAGGTCATCATCAAGTCCGATCAGATGAGGTAGATCGGAGTCAAGGACAACTCCAAGGCCGTAACTGCGCAGAGCCAGCTCACCGCTTCCCTACAAACACAACCCACAAAACAACTATTGACCTGATCAGTTTTTTCTGCAAGTAGCACTTTATAAATGTCAGACTACAATTACAAAGTAACAAAAACACAAATCCAGAAATATTAAAGATTGCTTAAATGCCTTAGCAGCTGTTCTGTCTCCTCTCTCTGGCAACCAGACTCAGACCTTCACTGAACATTGCTCTCAGCCATCAATTAAAACGAAATTAATAAATCACGAATTAACTTTTAATACATAATTTAACACGCTTCGGCAATTGAATATATCAAGAGTTTTAGAATCGGAAAAGACCTTCAGTATGGCCGCAGTTTCATTCCAACGACCGGTCCAGGCCTCCGTCAAAACCTTCACCTAAACACAACCAACAGATTTCAATACTGTGCTGGTCAGTTAGAACATCGGTCAGTATTGCACTCAGTCACAAATGACCACGTTAAAAAAACTGTTATAGATTTATCTTAAAACATTATGAAATATCATCACGTGCAGTTACGTTGCTGAATGGACAGTTCTGGCAACTCATAAAAGATTTCTAACATGCTAAAAAAAATGAAGCAGAAACTGGAAGTAACGTAAATGTACAGTAAAGAACTGTAACCAAGTGTAATGTAACTGTGTATATTTTTACGGTTACGTTTCGATAAATTATTGAGTTTTCCTTAACAAGTTACATTACTTTGTTTATTAGTCAAGTAATTAGAAAGGTCTTTTATCGTCAGGATAAATAAAAAAATTAAAAACATATCTCAGGCAAGAACCGACCTTTGCTTCATTTTCACTCAACTGCTCCTGTAATTTTGGTGTAGCAAATACATCCTGTGAAAGAGAAAATTTCATTGTTTGCAAGCATAATGCTAAAGTTTATCACAAGTACAAGAGGAGCCAACGAAAAGAATACAAGCACATACAAGCATATGCAAGCATATACAAATATATACAATACTTGACCCCAATTTCTAATGAACAAGAACTCGTTACATATGCCTCTTAATTAACATAATAATAGGTTTTGCCCAGCAACTGTGAATGAATGCAGGCCAAAGACAAGACGTGTACTAGGAACAACATACTTCACAGTAAATGCTCATCAAAGAGATGATCGGAACACAATTCTGACGATTTTGGTTATTTTTACCTTTACGCCACCATTGCCAATCACCAGGCTTTATGATATCCCACTAACACCAAGTATTTCAAGTACTTCAAGTATGCACAGTTCACTCAGTTTAAAAACAGCAAAGCCAACAAGTATAAGTATGCAGAGTTTGGATTCAAAGACTCACAATGTTTCCGCCGAGCAACGCTTTGAGTCGAGCAATTTCCGCTCGTAATTCTCGGATCAGTTTCACGTTTGGATCCTCGTTTACTTTCGGTTTGTTGATGATGTTCTTTGCGCGATTTGCGTAACGTAAAGTGCTCACGGTTTCCGTGTGATTGCAGTCGGCCGGAGAGACAGCTGTGAATGAAATAACATCCAACAACTCCCTGACAAGAGAATGGAGAACCTTTGCTACTACACTGGATTATGACTTTTAATTGTGATTTACCCTGGAACGTCTAGAAGAGGCACTATACAACCGTCTTCCACAGGAATTGCAGCTCGAGCTCCTCAGCCTTTCTCTTCCCTTGTTTTCCGGAAATGCCTGAAGACCATTTTATTTATTACTGCTAGCAATGACGTGTCGGGAGTGCCTCTGAATCGTTGAGTGGCGCTTTATAAATGTTCCACTACAATTACAATTACAAGTAAACAGAAGAAATGTCTATCTGAATAAACTCGGTTCTTACAACTGTGGTTGTTGCTTCATGCTTAGTGTTCTCATCATCAGATTAACATCATGTACAACCAAAATGAATACAGCACCCGACCATTTATTTATATAGCACCCTTCAAGTACCTGACAAAAAGCTGAGTCGTCATTGACCTACTTGCAATCATGATTGTCTTTGAGTTGCCACCGAGACTGTCCTTGAGCAACCAAGTCAGCACAGAATCACGATACGGTATGAAGGCACCCTTTTTCATCCCTTTTTCGCACGCTTCGGCTAAAACCAGCAAAGTCACAAACGAAACAAAGTCAGACGCAGTCAAACAAAGGTGCTTTATGATAGTGGGTCTATAGAAGTTACAGATTTGATTAAATCTCTGGAACTAACTGCTGCCCTAGCAGATTGCAGAATTACAACTATAAATAATAACTTCTCCCAGAATAATAAACTCCGAATTGTTTAGGGGCTTTCATGGAATGTCAAAAAGTAAAGCTACATAGGTGACCAGAAATCATCTTAACAAAAAACAATAAAATCTTTATTAATGAACTAATGAGAGACTGATAAGAGATTGGGGTCACTCCTCAGTAAAATCCAGAAAGAAAGCGAGAGATCAAGGCAGTCACAAAACCCAACCAATTCCCCACCACAAAACCCAACCCATTTCCAACCACAAAATCCGACACATTCCCAACCACAGAATTGGACCATTCCCAACAACAAACCTGACTCATTCCAAACCATAAACCAGACCCATTCCCAACCACAAAACCCGATCCATTCCCAAACACAAAACCCAACAAATTCCCAACCACAAAACCCAACCCATTCCCACCCAGAGCCAGACAACAAGCCCAGCAGAGCTCTTTACATGACCTTTGAAGGATTCTTAAAGGATCTACAGAACTGTTGAGATCCACACATCATTACATACAATGTATAGGCATAGGACATTGCCACACATGCTCGTACATATACATACCGAGCGTGGAGATGACGTTGCTAAGGGTAACCAAGGACTTGTTGATGCTTCCTCCTTCTTTCAATCGCAGTCCAGTGTTCCCCGTTGCATCCGCTCTTTCACTGAGCATCAAACAAAAACAGCTCAACACCAAAATCCTTCAAAGCACCCACTCTAATAACTTCTGTAGCGCCAATCTGATAATAAACCCATCCCAATAAATCGTTGCGACTACATGAAACTAAGAGGCGTGAACAGAAGCCCACAAGGAATAACAGGTTGGTTCTTTTCCTTGCTGAACGAACCTGTCCGGCTACTAGATCTAAAGTTTGCAACTCTCTCCTTGAATCTGTTTGTTCTACTCAGTCATTGATGTCATTTCGTTCTTAACTCACAACTTACCTTTTTCAAATCTCTTATCCACTGTAGGCCATCTCTATTTCCTAATGCACTGATCTCCTGGATATTGAACTGATTACAGTCTGGCTTTGGTGTGCCATCAGTTGATGCCTTGTGCATTAGACACCGGCACTATAGAAGTTACTAATCAATAATAATAGCAATCGATAGCAACAAAAGGCAAGTCAAAACTGTTAGCATGTTTGTCATGAAAATCTTGTAATCAATAGATCGTGGTGCTTAATAAATGGATAATAATAATAATGAGCAAGTCATTCACTCACAATTGCTCAGCGCCATCGACTGATGCTAGGTCATTAGATAGTGGTGCTTAATAAACGCATAATAATAACAATAATAATAATGACCTGTATGTTATGCACTCACCTGCCAGCAAGGTCAACCAGACGAATTTTGCTATAGGTTTCGCTCGGAGAATTATCGCTGAACGTGGCCTAAGAACCAAGAAGAAAAAAATCCTCTATCTTTAAAAGAAATCCAACCATTCACATGGTTGTCTAAACCAGCTCAGTCCATGTTCCAGCCAATGCAAAAAGGATGATAATCTTTCCATAACTCAAATTCTCCACAGACAAAACTGGAGAAACTTTTCGAGTGGTTTGTAAGTAGCCCTTCAAAAAAGTCTAGACACAACAACACAGATGTACAAAAGTTGCTGCCTTGAATCGTCCCATTAACTGTCACTTTAAAAAAAATCTACTTCCTCATCTGATGAATAAATAATTCATTTATTTATCAAGATTTATATGATGGTTAATTTACAGTTCGGAAGTGGATGCAAGCAGTGTTAAAATCACTTGACATAACCCCACACGCTTGGAACAGCCTTCCGCATCTCCTCAGTGACAGTTCTTCACAATTTTAAAAGACAATCATTGTTG
This sequence comes from Allolobophora icterica, assembly GCA_963556255.1. Lineage (NCBI taxonomy): Eukaryota > Metazoa > Annelida > Clitellata > Crassiclitellata > Lumbricidae > Allolobophora > Allolobophora icterica. The sequence continues at coordinate 70,498,499 of OY744608.1, forward strand.
GTATTGTTGCTGCTATTATTATTTTATTTTTCCTCGAGGCACAGATGATCCCTCGGGATTGCAAAAATTAGGGCAATGGCTAATCTTCTCAGATGGTTTATTATTATTATTATTATTATTATCATTATTATTATTATTATTATTGTGTTACTCTTAGCACATGCACATACAATGACATCTGACACTGCTGTAAAGCAGCCTGGAAGTAGCTCGCTACTAAAGGTGCTATAGAACTTGTCATCGTAACAATTACAATGAGATTACCTGAGTGAAGGCGATAGTAAATATCGCGTGGGATCGACTGCTGACATCGTTCATGTTGGTGGCAGCCGTTGTCCTGGTCAACAGAAACATTTTTTCTTTCAGTTGATGAATATGTATGATAATTTGAACTTGCATTTTAAAAATTACTTGCCGTTATTTAACAGTAGTGCAGTCGAATACTTACATTGACACACATCTCCTTTGAGATGGTGGGGCAGGGCGGCTGAAAGGTTGGAGTTCTTGACCTGTAACATGGAGGGTACGGGGTTTGAGCCTCAACTGAGATGGTTACTGTGTAGGGACCTTGAGCAAGTCCTTCACTCACAATTGCTTTATGCTTCAGATTTACATATCTTCCACTCATGTTAAATTCAATAAAATCCTTTGAGGCTGAAAAAACTCCAGAGAAGTCAAATGTCTCGGTAATCATTACTATTTTTCTCTCCACCTCAAGAGCTGAAAATTATCCAGAGAATAAAGACATTTTGGGTCAGCTGTAGCTCATCAAGATCCAGTGGAGCAAAGGTACTGTGAATGGCAACAGCGGGTAAAATAATAATAATAATAATAGCAACAATAATGTCTTACAATTACCATTCAGTGTTTCATTGCCATTGCCTTCCATAGCACATTTACTCAGCCAGAACTTAACAAGTTATAAGCCGTTCCAGATATTCATCTTATTGCCTTGGGCATTGTTCATTTTATTGTCCCAGGCATTGTTTCTAGAACCCGTGGGATCATAGCTAGGTACACAAAAATACAATAATAAAAATACATAAAAGTAAGGCCATGTTTCCTAACTCTCTGAACAGATCAGTTGGCATCTAAGAGGCAGATGTGCTGCACTACCTTCGTGCGTTTCCCTGGTCAATCAGCTCCTGAATGTCTTCATAACTGGTGACGAGATGACACGACAGATCTATGACAAGGAAACAAAGATTAAGAAATAATTCATTGTAAACAAACACAAGATTTTAAAATAACCACATCAGGATAAACAAGACTCACATATACGAAGATTGGTTTTATGGAAGAGAGGCAAAGATATCAACTAATCAACAAGACAATTATATAGCATGCTCTTCAAGGTAACTTACCTTAAAGACTGATGAACTCATGTTGTAGGTTGCTAGGCAGAAAGATGGACCAATGTAATGTAATTTAATGTAACAATTGACATCATCATTATTATTATTACAAACATTTTTATCACATGCCAGGTCGAACAGAAATGCGAATCGAAGGTGTGGTTAGTCATTGGCAAGGTGAAGAGCTGTTAGATATCCAAATTCTTGAAGGCCAATGAGAAACAGTGAGTTTTGAGATATTTCATAAAGAAAGAGAAAGAGTTAGAACTTCGGACTAGCATTGGTAGTAGGTAAGTTCCGTTCTTTAGGGACAGTCGAATGACAGCACCTTTCTTTCCCAAAAGTGCGGTTTGCATGGATATTAACTGACCTAACCAAGTGCAACTTCAGATAACAGGAAACGTGTGTTGATCTGAATCTTACTGAAAGGAAGATTGTTTGTAGATGAATATCAAGGAACCAGGTGACCCTGCACAGCATATCAAACAGAAATGCAGAATTTCCTAGGATAAGACGGAGCGCAGGCTCAGAAGGCAATTACACATCAGCTGGAAATCTTAAACTCTTTGTAAAATATTATAATTATTATTCTTATTATTATTACTACTTATATTATGATTCACATTACGATTAACATTATCATTACTATTATTATTGTTGTAACTTTTACTATGCATTTATTAAGCACCACTACCTAATGACCAAGCATCAACACTGAGCAATTGTGAGTGAAGGTCAAATTGCTCAAGGTCCCTTCACAGTAACGGTCTCTCAAGGGAGGAGGGTTGAACCCGTACTCTCCATGTTACAAGACAACCACTCTAACTAATCAGTCACCATGTCCCATTCGTTCCACTGCTGCTGAAACCTAAGATTTTTTGTGCTTCATCCTCATCAACAGCACGCCGATCAGTTTCAGCAGCCGAGTGATTGTTACCTTCGACATAAGGACCGTCCTTGGGATGCTCTCGGACTCTCAGAGCCTGGTTGCCCTTGTTGGCGTTGCTAGGCAACAGGTCGCGCACAGCTTCGTTGTAGATCTCAAAGTAACTGAAAACACCAAGAACACAACAGTCGATAGTTCAAAACCAACATTCTCACAAATGCATGTGTGTATCTGTGATCGTATGTTTGTATATATGCACGCAGAAACATGACTTGTGTAATGTAATGTAATTTCTTCTAAGAAGTGTGTATGTATGTGTGTATGTTTGTGTAAGTATGTGTATGTATTCATGTATGTATGTATGTATGTATGTATGTATCTGTATGTGTGAAAGTATGTATGCATGTGCATATGCATGTGTACATATGTTTAAGTACCAGTAAGTGTGGAAGTATAAATTTATGTGTATGTATGTATGCAAATGTATGCATATGCATATGCATGTGTATGTGTGCAATGTGCATATCTATGTACATAAGCGCAGTAATCAGCTAAGTAAACTAACAAATCAGCTGAGTGCATTAACGAATGACAAAGTGAGTGAATAAGAAATTCGGGAGATGAGAGCTCTTCATTGCCTGCGTCAACTGTACCTGACTTCTGTTCTGTATGTCTTCGACTTGTCCGTCATTCGTTGAAAGAGACCCTAAACGAATTACAATAATCTAGTTTAGAAATTTCTTATTTACTATAGAAATTAAAACATTGCTTCCTTCAATCACAGCCTGTAGAAATGATCAATTCAAACTTTAAATTAAACTACAAAGACACAATAATCGCAGTGAGAGGATAGTTACTATTTCTAAAGCACTATTGACCTAACAAAAATTATGGTACAGCACATTCATGTATATTAAACAGTACCTTCATAAATATTAAACAGCTTAAGGATAAATGCATACTCACGTTGCTAATTCGAGGAATCAGTCCTGCATCTCCCTGTTGGCATTAAACAACAATACATCATGAATGTTGATCAGTATTATCATGAATATTGAATATTAAGCACCCTATGTATCATTTTCAATACAGATTCTTATATTCTTCATATATCTGCAAGAACAAACTCTGTAGCACTACTTTAAATGCCCTCAGTCTTACAAATGTCCCATTTTATGGGACTTTCAAATTACTCTCCCCCTCCCATTTCCACTTTGCCATTGTAGTCCCAGTATGACTGATGACAATGATGATGACAATGAAGCCAGTGACAACGGTGGCAATTACGAAAATTCAGCTGGTGCTATAGAAGTCTTTAGATTAGATTAGATTTAAAGTAGACCAACTCACTGGGTTTCCTGTCATCGTGTAAGTCTTCCCAGACCCCGTCTGTCCATAGGCGAAGACGCACGCGTTGTACCCATTGTAAGCAGATTCGATTATGTCTGAACCCAGATCCACAAACACCTGAAGGTAAAAGGATAAAAGTATTTACCATTTACCTTTTTACCTATAAGTATTTACCTTTTACCTTCAGGTAAAAGGTAAATACTTATAGGTAAAAAGGTAAATGGTAAATACTTTAAAGCAAAAAGGTAAAAGGTAATTGAAGGCAAGCTCGGTTGACTGACCTTCTTGATTTTAACCTGATTGCGGTTTGGTTTTAGTGCACCATCGGTTAATTCCTAATAACTGATTATAACTTTCACTTTGATTTCACGTTTCACCGCTCCCAGTTTGAACCTGTACTCTCCGTGTAACACTGTAACCAATCAGCTACTTTGCCTCATTTCCACTCAGCTAGCACTACTGGACAATATGTAGTCCAAGTTCTGACATTTATTCTACAAACTGGAAAGTTTTGTGAAGAAATCTCATCATATTTACAGAATTGATAATGTTTCAACGTCATTAGCTAGAACTGTAATTGTAATCTGATGTTTATAAAGCGCAAGTCAATCGTAAACCAACCTGTTCTTGTGAGACGTAGTGAGAATCCGATGGATCAACGGACCAATACGAATGATCGAACGTAAAGATCTTGGTTTTCTCTCGGTTCTGGTCTCCAACAGTATGGTCTGGAACCTAACAACAACCGAAAATTTTGAATTTTAAAATTAAACTCATGACAGAAATAATAAAAACTAAAATTAAACTCACCACAGAAATTATAAAAACTAGTTCAACTGTGAAATCTTGTGCATCACCACTGACAGGGCATCAGTGGCTTGAGAAAATATCAGTTGAAAGTAGGCACATGTAGTTATAAGCAGGGCCACCGACAGAAATTCCGGGCCCCTAGGCAGAGCACTCACGGGCCCCTAAAGTATCATTAGGCTTTATGAAAAAAGTTGATTGCAGGCCCAGTCCGGGCCCCTAAAAATCGCTGGAAAATCGGCGGGCCCCTGACCATTTGCCCTCTGCCCCCTCTTGGCGGGCCTGGTTATAAGCCAGAGATCCATGTGGTACATGTGACATGTGTACACGGTAGCATGTGACTTAGTCATCCGAGCTATTAAGTTAGTCACTAACTCATTAAGTCTGTCGTTAATAATTTAGCAAATGACTCTGGGGACGAGTAGATCAGTGATATTTTCGTTAACGAAAACTAAAATTAGAAGTAAAAATAAATGATTTCGTTAACGAAAACTAGAAGTAAAAGTAGGAATTATTTCAGCAGAAAAAACGAAATTAGGAATTGAATTAGAAATTATTTGCCGAACTAAAGTTATGAACGAAATTAACAATTATTTTAAGAAGTAAAATCATTTTACTTCTTGTGGTACCTAACTTAAGTTGAGATGAAGGGGAGTAAAATTGCACGCGATCCAAACACATAATCCATTGGAAAACATTGGTTGATCAGAGGCGCATACCATTCATTTTTCTCGATCAAGGACCTTTTATAAAAGAAGTGATGGATGCTTTGCCTAGATTCCATCACCTAAATTGTTGCAATGTCACTGTCTTTAACATCATAATAAAGTCTGAGTTTTGAGTTTGAAGGAAATGAGCACTTATATAGAATCCTTGCTTGCGTACTAACGACCTCTGTTTCGTACGCCATTTTTTTTAGGGTTCGATCGTTAAATGTAAAATTATGAGTTAATCGAGAATGTTGGCTGGAAGGAAGCGAGATAGGCAGGTTTGGGATTTTACATTTTGACGAAACTACAGGCAGATCTACATGCCAAGAACCAACTGAGAAAATGCCGGACTTTGTGGACTTGCTAGAAAAAATAGAAGCATTACAAGTCTTGGGAGGGGAATAGATGCTGCACTGTTAGACTAACGTTCCACCCCTTGTTTTACTTCAGTTTTTCTTTCTCGAGACAAGTTTAGCGCGTTTCTGCATGCAAGCAATGCATACTTGTACAGCGCGAAAATAAATAAGCTTAATTATTTGGAAAACTAAAATAAGAAGTAAAATTATTTGAGAACTAAAATAGGAATGAGAAGTAAAATTATTTGTGAAGTAAAATTAGAATTAGAAGTAAAATTCAAGAGCTCAGAACTGAATTAGAACTGAATTAGGAATTATTTTTAGAAGTAAAATATCACTGGAGTAGATTGACAGCAGTGCTTTTGATGACTATTAACTCTGACAAGGACCGTTTTGAGTTCTGTCTTCCCATAGCATTGCTTTCTGGACTTAAAAGAATTTATGTGATGTTTGTGAACACATTTATGGGTGAAATCGAATGCTAACCTTGGCATTTGTAACGGTGATTGTCTTCCCAGTGATTTCGATTATCACTTCACTGTCAGAACTTCTCTCTCTAAATTAAATAAACAACAAACAATTTCAATAAGGAGCATCAGTAAAGTTTCAAGGGTTGGGCCACGGTAGGGTGTATATGTGTTTGTATGCGAACATTACAGCGCCTTTTGAATACCTCACAAAGGCAATAAGGCACAAATTTATGACAAGTTTCTCAAATTCTTCTTGTGCATCTACTGAGACAGCTCGGTTTTCCAGCGGAAGACCACTCCAGAAATGGATGAGAAAGAGTATGGCACTCCAGTGACTACAAATCCCAGAGTGATCTACTCCAAGTCCTACAACTAACCCACAACTCCCTACAGTGTTCCAGCCCAAGTATCTCCGTGGTCTCTTCACCATCCAGGCAACCTGCGCCACCCGATTATCTTACAATCTCAGTCCTTCTCGACTCCCGGTCACTGCTCGTCTCAAGTTCTCCGACCGAGCTATATCCAACACAGCACCATGCCTCTAGAACGATCTCCGCTCTCAGTTCGCATTTTCTTGGTTCCCCATCACATTGTAACCCGTCCTCCTCCTCATGCTCCTCTATCTATCACCTCCCTCCCAGGCTTTCCACTCAAAACTGAAGTCTCCCCTTTTCCAGAACTCCTAACCAGATTCATCTGATACATCGTCATCCAATTCTTCTTACCTTAAACGACACCTGCCTCAACAGCTGCTCTCTTGATCTGGCCCCTATGGTAATCGACTCGGACCACCTTTGCACTACTCTTTGGAAAACCCCTCTAATTTGACGCAGCGCTCGTGAATAGGCTGGTGCCCTGCGCTTGGTCTTCGGGTGGAGCTTTAGAAGTTTGAAGATTACAATTACAATGGCATCGATGACTAGGAGCCTTGTGAGCACAAGACATTTCGCTGACAAATTGATCGTGTGAAGTTTTCAATAAAAATTAATTCTAAAAAATTACCTCACATTTAGAGGGCGCACTCTGACAGCTACTTTTACTGATGCCATTGATATAATCTATTAAAAGCATTAAATACGCATCAAATGATGGCAGCATTCGCTTTTGTCATATTTTGCACCGAGCCTTTTGTCAACAAGCTGAACGACGCTGGTGCCCTGTCTGGCCACCTCTCCAACTTATCTTAAACAAGTAAGTACAGCTTTCGTTACTGTGAGAATTAGATAGAGCTGATAATTTTCTGTAAAGCCGCTTCTGCCCTTATTCCATAATCGTAATCTTCAAACTTCTAAAGCGCCACTTGAAGGCAGAGGCGTAGCGACCGCCCTCCGTACCCTCCGACCGGAGGGGGCCCCGAAAGGAAGGGGGCCCCTAAAAGTTGCACAAAATAACCGTGAACGCACTGAACGGCGTGAAGTCATTATGTTACTGTTTTGATACATCACATAACAACACTTATCCAATTGCTTCAGGGAACCCTCGTCTTCCCCTCACGGAACCCTATAGGGTTCCGCGGAACCCACTTTGCGGAGAACAAGGCTCGAAAGAAGCGCTTTGTGTAAATAAGGAAATGGAATACATGTACACTGTAGGCGTAGACCTATGTGGGCCCTATACATAATATGAACCCTGTATATTGTATATTACCGCATTCCAGTTTCCGCTTTGTAAGGGGCCCCGGACGTAGCCTATGTTCGGAGGGGGCCACGTTCTTTGTTGCTACGGCTCTGCTTTAAGGCCAAGCGCAGGGCATCAGCCTATTCACGAGCTCTACGTAAAATTAAAATTAGAGGGGTTTTCCGTATAAATTTACTGTTTGCTTCATTTTTTGCATCATTTTTTCTAAACTATCGCATCGATTCTTGATCATAACTTCCACTTAGGGCTTAAGTTTAAATTCATGACCCATTTTAATTTGATTTTTTGGGTCAACGCGAGGTAAAATGGTTGATAAGAATATTCTTTATTCAACCAATGGCTATCCACATTTTGGTGTACAACGTATACATCTTTCCGCTACCCGCGACAGTCCTAATTTAGGTCTCATATATTTCTATACATTAAATCTCGATCGCGGTAAGGCTTAATTATCACAGACGGACATGCACGTATGTTGACCTGCTGTCCACAATTCGAAAGCCCCTTCAGATACATGCTTGACGTCGAGTCAGAAAACACACCCAGTTTCTGCACGAAGTTTGCACAGTGATCTCTGTTTCTTCGGCATACGAACGACACTAACCTCGTTAACTGAAAGGCAGATCTTTGGTCAACCAGCTACGGTTCTGTAGGAAAATGAAGGGCAACTAAACAAGTGAAAAGAGTCAGCCATAAGGCCAGTAGTTTTCTCCATGACTGGCTGCATGGAACCGATTTCACCCCTCTGCCTATCGATTATGATTTGACTGAGCGCCTGTGAATATGCTGGTTGCCGCGACTTTGCTTTTTGGGGGCACTGTAGAAGTCTTGAGATTACGATTACAATTCACACTTAAGTTCTTATTTCAAACAATATCCAACAAATAATGTACAAAACACATGGTCTTTAATTAACTATTAAAGCTTTTCAATGGTGAAATTCAAATTTCTTTATTCACACTCTGTTTATTTGAGACGATATCCAGCCTTCAAGCAGTTTACATGCACCACCATGTTTAAAACGAAGGACTTTCGGTTTGTAGAAAGTAGAAATGGCAATTTGAAGCAACAAATTCACGAATTTCACGTGGCAGATTTGCATTTTAGCAGCACTTCACAGCATACACACAAAACCTTTTAACAAGGCAATCGCAGATTACAAGAATATACATGTAAACAGATTCCAGTTGTCAAATTACTTTAAACCATTTTTACAGTATTATGCATCAAATTCACATGACACATTAGGGTCATCCATAAAGGACGTCCGCAATGAGGGGGAGGAAGGAGGGGTTATTCAAATGCGGACAGACGTCCACACATAAATTTATAAATGTTTTACTATTTAAACACCTTGTTTCAACCTTCCCCGAGAGACGAAAATGTCAGGGAGGCGATTGCCTTAAACCTCATGCCGTGTATCAGAACTTGTGTTAGTTGTTTTCAATTGCAGTAGTTGATGTAGAACACTGCTTACTCTCATTTTTAAATAGCATGCCCTGGTTGACATTTTAAGTAAGGTGATTTTAAATAAGATAGAACTCGTAGCTTATTAATGACGTTAGTCACAATGTTGGTTTTTCGATCACTGGCTTTGGCGTGCGGACGTCCGCAAGGTGGAGGGTAGGGTAAAATGCGGACAAGAGGAGGGAGGGGCCCAAAGTAGGTCATATTTTGCGGACGACCTTATTGGATGACCCACTGCCTTTTACCAACACACTGACTGACACTATATACACATCAAACAAGAGCTTTTAACGAGACAATCGCACTGATTAATTAATATAAACAGATTCCAGTTGTCAAATTACTTTAAACCATTTCTGTAAAATTGTTACATCTCGGGTACACAAACTGAAATCTAGAATAATTACAAGGACATTTCTGGACAGTACAGTGGTTTTCATCAAGGATGTTGGGTCATGGGGCATTGTCTCTGAAAACAGTTGGGATGGCCAGAAGTGCTTTTGGCCCTGCACTTTTCACCCTTAAGCAGGGATGTAACTAGTATTGGGCTTCGGGGGAAACGAAGCTGAAGCCCCCAAAATAAATCAAGCCATTGTATGCTTATGGCTAAAAATTTGTATGAACACTGTATTAATGTTGTCATGCTCAAGGCTTAAGCCCCAAAACGAAAAGTCCTAGTTACGTTGCTGCCCTTAAGATAATATAAACTATTTTTATATCTAATTTCAAGTTCTGCCAAAAGCCTGGGAAAGTCATCAAAATTTCCAAACTTAATTTTTGATTGAGTTAAAAGCCTGAGAGCTCTGCTGAGATAGAAAGATAAACGATTCACCCATATATCAGAAGCAAAAAGGTAAGTGCACATTATATATTAGTTTCAATCTGATGTTTCTTCCTGTACCAATCTGTTTTGATTGGTTCAGCTTATCAGACGAATCTGCTTCAAACCAAGCTTGTACTAGCAAATCGATCAGCTCGATCATCACAAACATACAAAAATGGAAATCCAAGAATTTAGCTCATGATTTTTAAAGCTACAAGACTCTTTAAACAGAAGAATGTGAAACGTGAAGCGAGCAACACCCCAAACCATGTTGGTTTTGCTGTGCGTTTTTCATGGGCGTGCCTGTGCATGTTAACTGTCTTTTGGGCCCATCACGCGTCTCTGCGCACTGCAAATGGGGCAGAATCTCTAAAACACAAACAGAAAACAAGAAATAACAAAGGAGTAACAAGAAATATGACCAAACGGAATAACAATGATGTAACTTTGTCACCACCACTTCTAAAAGTGGTGATGAGACTAACCACCATTTTTTGGCCCTCTGCTGAAATGTCTTTTGCAACATCACCGAGTTATTTTGGTTCGAAGTAAGCTCAAGCAACGACAATTGACAGCAGTGTATGCACGCATTTTTAACTATTGCAATGCTCATAAATGTTACCTTAATTACTTATTGTTTTATGTTGCATAAAATAGGTGACGTCATACATACTTGTTGAAGTTGACAGTAGGGAAGGGGAGGGGAGGAAGGAGGTCACTGCCATTTAGTGGGGCAAAGTTATGCTCTGTGTTACACTCTGTGTAATGGGAGAATGGAAACTGGAAGTTTCAACGTTCACTGTTGTTAACACGATTCTTACCCGATATAACACATGCATCCTTTCAAAGCAACGACGAATTTGCAAACAGAAAAAGGTACTCACGCTTTTTCCCGAAGGAAGACAGTCTTCGTGGAATGTGTGATGGCAATAATACACAAGAACTGTACTCGTAAATTTCACATCTACAAACGGATGCAATAGCTTTTAAACAACTTCGCAGAAGACTTTACAAAAGATGTGATGTAAGTTAGGGTGAAGTAGAATGATGGTCAGGGAATCATTTAACAACAGGCAATGCATGTGTGATTTAGTAATCGTACAGTAACTGTAAACTCTGCCCATTCGAAAATCCCACAAAATCCTAACATATAAAGAGTAGAAAATTGACTGAAGCTTACTTGGAAAAATTATTCTTTCGTGGCAAATCAAACAAGTTTGAGATTCTACAACAGATGAGACAAACAATGTCAAAATTTTACTACATTTTATTATAATATCTATGTAATTTAATTACATCTTTATTTTTATTTTATTTTATTATAACATATTAAAAAACAACCATGTTACAATTAACCTTTTTATAATCGATCCTCATTACTAGATTAATTTTAAATCACTTTTAAAGAATTTACAAAATGCAGGCGTTCTTAACAAATCTATTTCCTATTCAGAGATCTGCAATACCAGAAAATAATTTATAATCATATCTCAAAAGCAGAATTGCTAACGTGTTTCTGATTCGTTTGCTACATTTATTCAAATCTTATTTAAAATATTTAATCTCAATCGGTACAACTGAATTTCTCGGGTATTTTTCACTGTAATTAGTAACTTTTATTGCGCCAGTGTCTAATGCACAAGGCATCAACCGATGGCACACCAAAACCAAGCCGTAATCAGGTCAATATCCAGAAGATCAGTCCATAAGGCAGAGAGGCAGCCTGTAGTGGATAAGCAATTTGAAAAAGGTAAGTCGTAAGTTATGAAAGAAAAGACATGCGACACACCAGAACAGACAGATCAAGGGAGAGAGAGATATTGAACAGAAAAAAAACAGATACAGGGACAAACAGACACAGGTATTGAGCAGAATGGACAGATAGAGGATCACTACCTTCAACATGTATTCCTTTCTTTTGCAGCTTTATCAGCCGTGTAAGAAGGTGGAAACAATCGGCGACCAGGATCTTCTTACATCCCTCTCTCAGTGAAATCTAAATTCCCAGAAAAAAACACTGATTTACAACATTTTAAATAAAAACTTAAACACTACGGTAATTAAAAGGCTGATTTTGTCTCATAACTTTTTGTAAAGGGTAGAGTTCAACTTGACAAGCAACATGAAACAGAACAGTTTCAAAGCGTATATATCAGAAAACAGTTTCAAAGTGCATATCCTTTGGTGTATTATACAAGTGCTCAGTAAAAAATGAATGAATCCTTGGCAACAGTTTCAAAGTGCATATCCCTTACAATCATTTCAAAGTTCATGTCCTGGACAACCATTTCAAAGCACATATCATTGAGAAGACGACTCTGAATTTATTACCTGAAGATAATAGTCTTGAAGGATCTTAACCAAAGAGTTTCTCAGACCCGGAATTTCCAGTCCCTGACGTATCTTCTGGATGAGAATAATCGGATCCACGTGCGTTCCAATGTTGTTCAAAAGACCAGAAATGAAAGCTGAGCAGAACACACAATTCACGATTTAAACTACAAAACATTCTAAAAACCAACATAACTAAACTGTAAACATCTACCTGTAACCACTGATGTAACACTGTAAATGAATGTAAACAAGATTGTTTAAAAAGCCACGCATACACACAACAGAAATATCCTAGAACCTTGCATTCATACATATGCAAGTGTGCTCGTAATACTAAAATGTGCCCTACATGAATTAAAAGCTTTAAAAACAGGTAAAAATTTACTTTAGTTTCCAGTGAATGGGACATAAGGCTCTGTGAAAACAGGAAAAAACTCAGATGTCAAGTCTCTATTTAAATAAAGTCCTATTGGCTTCCGTCAAATCAACAACGGATTTAGAGAAAATTCCTTAATCTACCGTAGTCCCAACTGTAGCTGCATTTATTACCTGCACCACCTGCCATCAACTAATAAGAAATTTGTACCAAAACATACATGGTTTCTCAGTGGAATAGTTGATTAGATCCTCCCACAGCTCTTGATCGTCATGTTCTTTGCAGAACTCGATCGCTTTGTTCACGTCTTTCAATTCGGTCGTGATCAGCTGCAACGCTTGTTTCGTGTTACCCATTCGATCTAAACGAACATCGAATGCAAATCGACCGTAAATAGCAAGAATCATAATCGCAATCTCTAAATTTATAAAGCACCACTAGAAAGCTAACCACAGAGCACCAGCTTATGCAGTTCAGTTTCTTTGGGGGCCCGATAGCGCATTGGATAACATCTGGCGTAGAGTGCGAGAGGTACAGAGATCGAGTCCCATAGGCGGACATGCTTTGTAGGCTGCAATTTGCGCTGTGTATTGCAGGCTGTCTGTTCTGTTAGTAGTTAAGGTTTATCACATAACATGTACATGTACAGCGCAGTGCGTTTGCAGGCGCTTAATTAAAGAATAAATATTATTATTATTATTATTTTTACAGCAATCCTATGCTGCAATTTTTGCATTATTTCAATTATTTAATCATGTCAAGGATGTTATCACATCACACCACTGAGCTCAACCACATTTTTATTATTATTATTACACATTTATTAAGCTCCACTATCTAATGACCAAGCATCAGGTGATGGTGAGTGAAGGAATTGCTTAAGGTCCCTACACAGTAACCCTCTCAGGGGAAGATGATCGAACCCGTAACCAATAACCAATCAGCCAACATTCTACATATTAAAACCGTTTTGTAATTCGTTTGGTGTTTTACCTAAATCAAATTCTCTCTATATAACAAATGATCTTTTGCAATCCATTTGTAATTTTACACAAACGATATTCTACCAGTTCTGCTTGAAGATAATGAAACCAAGACGCAAGCTACAGCACAGAAGCACACAGAGACAAACTACCGAGTAGGAATATCCTCTCCGGGTGGAAGCTTCTTTCCTCGCATTCCTTGAGGGCTTGCTGTAGCGAACAGTAGTTGCTTGTCTTGAGAAACGGAAGCAGTTTCGGTCGATCGAATTCGGCATACAGCCTGACCTGAAGGCCATGGTAGTCTTTGCCCAGGTGTGGGTCTTTGTGAAACAGTTGGTCCAGATACTAAAACACGACAAACTGTAGTAACATTGAAAAACATGGCAGTACAACTATCAAGATCTTATAGAATACAGGTCTTGGCATCCAGTTAGGTGCTTGCTCATTTTACAGCTGCCCCTTAGGGAGTGGAAGGCTGAGTCGACGTATAGGAGCTTACAGGCTGCTTCTTTCAACATCTTATGTTCTTCAAGTGAGAGTGTTACCATTCATCTACCCCCCTACCAAAGATGTGAAACCAAGATGTTCTGTCCTGACTAATTAGTAACTTCTATTGCGCCGGTGTCTAATGCACAAGGCATCAACTGATGGCACTCCAAAATGAAGCCGTAATCAGGTCAACATCCAGACCACTGTGCTACGACAGAGAGGCAGCTTATGGTGCATATATGCAATCTGGAAAAGGTAAGTCTTACACTGACAATGAAATGACATCTGCCACTGAGCAGAAATCAAATGAAATGATGGCGAGAAGGGTAACTCGTTTAATAAATGACAGAATTAAGGAAATTAAAACGGCAGAACAGAAAAGCAACTGACCGTATGAAGATACTTTGGATGTTGTTCCAACTGATGCACAACTTTAGTTATCTATATGAAACAAACACTCCGTGTATAAACATAAATATTAACATCAACTTCTGGGCTCAAATGTATCATGGATTCAGTGCTAACCTTAGCTTACCTTTCTCTTGCTATACTTTTCCCTTAGCTTACCTTTCCTTTAACTTATCTTTCCCTTAGCTAACCTTATTTTTTACCTTAGCTTACCTTTCCCTTAACTTCACACACTCATTTCCACAATAAAAGAGCTTCCTATGTCCACAAAAAGTTCTTGAGTTTCTAAAACTACTTAACATTACAATGGTCCTAACTAAGCCAAAAAAACACTCACTGAGTTTCTCAGAGCACCAAAAAATTCACTATGACTAGAAAAGTGCCAAAACACTAGAGATGGTGCCAAAAAGTATGTAAGGCCTGTAACGTGCAACAAACATTTACCGACCGGCACTTTGTCCATGTTGTCAAGAAGCATCTTGACCGTTGCGTCTGGATCGAATTCCATCAGAGCGATGATGCGATGACTGACGGAATCAAAGAGATTGTGTTGATGGATCAACTCAAAGACATTGCTGTGCTTCAGTCTGATAGAAAAACAACGGAAAGATAGAAGAAAATCTGTCGCTTCAGCTGGTAATGGTAATGGTAATTGCAAATTCATATAGCACTACTTCAAGAGAGACTCATCAGAGGCATTCCCGACCTAACACAATGAAACCACGATTGAACAGAATGGTCTTCAAGCGTTTGCGGAAAAGAGGCAAAGAGAGGCTGAGCAGTTCATGTTGCAGGTTATAAAGTAGCTTGTTCCAGGAGGATGGGCCGACCACAGCAAAACTTTTGTACTGGACCAAGAAGCAGCTGCAGATGTGAAGTATTAGAGATGTCATACACTTCTAACGAAATTTAGTAAAACTACTAAATTGTTTGAACAGAAAGTTAAATAAATGAGCTACATGATGTATATGAATGACTTTAATACAGTCTCAATCATTCTCTTCCCATGTTCCAAAAACGCCTGAAGTCCATTACAAAAATTTGCTAGTGATAGCACTGACTTGGGTTAGAAGCGCCTCTGAATCGTTGAGTGGCGCTTTATAAAATGTTCGATTACGAATTACAACAATTAAAGTAATTTGAATAGAACTGACTGACCGGACATAAATGTAGAGTGCCTTGTCGTATCTCTTGTCATAGGTGTATCTAAAACCAGGGAGTACATGTTTAAGGTTTGTCACATCTCATACAGGTAAGTATGTACAGACAGAGGTAAGTACAACTAAGTACAGATAAAGGTAAGGAGAGATAAAGGTAAGTACAAGTACAGAAAAAGGTAAGTAAGGATAAGGTAAGCACTGCTACAGGTCAGCACTGTTGTTAATTTTAATCTTCTTTGAATGCTAACTTCTGACATTACTCTTATGCAACCATTCCAAATGTGTAATGCAAAAACAGTACTTTAAAAATTGAAAAATCTGTATTATTATGATTATTATGCATTTTTTTAAAGGCCAATATCTGACAACTGATGGTGCTGATCACTTGTGAGCAAGTCCCTCCACAGTAACCTTCTCAGGGGAGGGGGCTCAAACCCATACTCTCCTTGTTACAAGTTGAGCGCTCTAACCAATCGGCTACCATGTCCCACAATCAGCTACCATGTCCCGATTTCAACTCCTAAACCAGACAGTTTGCCTGAAATTCAAGTAACAGATAGCAACAAGTCGACTGCCAAAGTAGAAGAGAAAAGAATTCCTGTGACTCACAGTAAACCTAATGACTCCAGTAGGATTTTGTTATTTCGGTCTCGATCGAGCTTATCCAAGATGGCGTTGAGGATGACTTCGATGTTGTAGACATCTGGTGGCCAGGTACTTATGAAGTGAAAGAACATCTACGACGAACATCGTATGGTAAGCTAAAGTAGGCTTAAACGAGGTAACTTGAAGTGAGGTGGACTAAGGTAAGGTTAGATAAGCAAAGGAATTGTACAGTTGAGTAAAATGAGACGAGGTCAGATAAGGTAAGATTGGGTGAGGCAAGGTAAGGTAAGAGATCATTGCTGCTGCTATTATTACAGGAGCATTATTATGGCTTTATCTTTTTCCTTTTTGTTACTACTATTATTTTTATTATTATTAAAGTATTATCAGGCATAATGGTTTTATTACTATTATTAAAATTATTATTTTTAAGGCATTGTGAAGCATTAATAAATTGTTATACTTATTTTATAACCAAAGGTGTTATGGACTCGAGAGTTACATAAAATCAGTTGGCAAACAAGATACAATAGCAAATTCTGACATTTATAAGGTACCATGGAAATCAACACTAAAGAGCTGCAAAAGAAGGTAAAGTATTGTTTATGAAATCTTGTATTGAGAGGATGTAACAATTTGCCATACTTCGTGATTTGATTCGAGGAAGTCATTTAGAACCATTTCGTATGTGCTGCGGTTCAACTGTGGATCGCGCGTCGGCATATACTGAGCGATAACCTATCAACAGTTAATCACAGGTCATAATCAGGTCACAGTCTCTGCAAACAGACAAGTTAATTAAACTAATCTAATTATCAAAATCAATTTAACAGATTCTATTCCTATGAAATCTACACCTAAAACTCAATGCGATGTCTGCATGTATGTGTGTGTGTATCTCTGACTCTGTGTGTGTGCGTGCCTGTGTATATCTCTGACTATGATGTATACATGTTGTTCTGTTGCCAAATAACATGTACATATTCACATACAAGCATACACAAACAAACAAGCATACATATTACACATACACACATACAAACATACACAAACACACATACATACGCAGTTTTACGTACATACATACACAAACATTCACAGATGCATATAGAAGCCTACAACTGACCGGAATCTGGTTGGCTTGTGTAAAGATGAGTATGTAGGTCTCCCACTGGTCCTTGTTCTTGCCGAGGATCTTCTGGCAGAGCTTTCCCGCCTCGTCATACTCTCTCTCCCGCATCAGGAAGTCAAAATATTTCGTGCCAACACTCTGAACAGGACACATTCCATCAAATGGAATTAGGTTTATTCCTGACGCAAAATTAATTCAATTGAAACACATTGAAAACAACCCCTTATGAAAATTTAAGCCCTAACTCCATGAAAGGAAAGGAAAGGTAAGAATAATGCTAGATACGAGAAGGAAAGGTAATGTACGGTAATTTAAAGAATGGCTAGGTAAGGAAAAGAAAGGAAAAGAAAATTAATGTAACGCAAGCTAGTGAAAGGTAAGAAAATGTAACGAAAGGTAATGGCCAAGGTAAGTTAAGAGAGGTAAATAAGGAATGGCAACATAAGGTAAGAGATATCATAAGGTAGAATAAGGTGAAAGAAGTTTGCAGTGTAATCAGCACTTACATGAAGTGTGTGTTTCTTCAAGATCTTTCCGTGTTCGGCTACAGCGTCCATTGCTAGCTAAACAATTAACAAGTCATTAATTAATAATAATCTGCCAAAGGTCTGTCATCAACTGAGCAACTCCTCATCTACTTATCACATCTAGAGATTGCTCGATTTAGCCATTAAGCATAAAATATTTCTCATGATAACATGAAACCAGTTTCCAGAAATAGAATAAAATCAGTTTCCAAAGACAGTATAAAACCAGTTTGCAAAAAGATTATAAAACCAGTTTCCAAATATAGCACGAAACCAGTTTCTAGTTATAGCGTAAAACCAATTTTCTCAAGTTTCCAAAACCAGCTCACTCATCCTCAGTGACCAAGGTAATGTTGGCAATACCTCAGTGAATGAGGCAATGCTGGAAACTCCTCGTTAAACTAGTCAATGTTGGCAATTGCTCACCTGAAACATTTCATGTTCTGTTAGCCACGTGACGTGGTCATCTTCATCGCGAAGCTTAGCAACAACAAAGTCCTTTGGACTGACGATAAAGAACATCGCTTCTTCAATGTTGCATTCTGCAAATGAATAAAACTAAGGTATCACCTACGACGTCATCTACCAACCGTGCTACAATATATGAACCTCCAGAAGCACATCAGTACAGATGTTTGCATTTGCTGTAGGTTAATTCTTCTGCAGATTCATCTGTGCCAGCCCAAAGCCAGGATAAAGCAGGGGGGTTAGAATCTGCAGATACTAACGGCTGTAAAATAAGTAAGACAAAAGTTGATGAGACATCAGAGAAGCAACGTCTTCGATTCTCAGATAAAGGATTGCATGAAAGAATATGTAACATCATGTAACATGTAAAAACATGTAACATATAAGAATATGTAAGAACACGTAACATCATGTAACATCTAAGAACATGTAACATGTAAGAATATGTAAGAACATGTAACATATAAGAACATGTAACATCAAGTAAGAACATGTAACATGTAAGAACATGTTACATGCACGAACATGTTACATGCAAGAACATGTTACATGTAAGAACATGTTACATGTAAGAACATGTAACACATAAGAATATCTAAATCAAAAGCACATGGTCATCATCCAACGCAACGCTGTCGTGTACAAGCAGGCAACCAAAAATGACGGAACGATCGAATGAAAGAAGGAACGAATGAACGAAGGAATGAAGGAAGTAAAGAAGGAAGGAATGAATAGATTAAGTTAGGAATTGATACCAAGCTGGTAGCTGATGCACTTGTTATCCTGGAATCCTTTGATCGACAGAGCGTCATTCGACAATTCCTCGTCCTCCAGCATATTGAAGATGCGCAGATGCGGTCGATTAGGAAAGCTCGATCCACCCTTAAAAAAAAAGACACATTAGCCAAACGAAATCAGTCACAACAACGACACAGTATAACTGAAATCAGATGATGCCGAGTGACGACACTCGTAAAATACAATTAAGCAGTAATTACAATTAAATAATTGCAGTCAGTTCTTTGTTGCCTTTCAGGTCTAAACTTCGGACTCATCGCTTTCAACTTGCTTACCTACTGCAGTATCTTTTCCTTGACCAAATACATACAATTAACCAATAACTACAATGAATATTTTGACCTGGCCTCTCCAACAGATTATGACTCTTGACAACGATTTCAAGTGACCACCGATTGATGCCTCGTGGCGCATAGAAGTCGCTAGATCAGATTCCAATTAAACAGAAATTTGACAATGCTCCCATTCCAACAGAAAGAGAAATCCCATCCAACATAAAAAGACTGTAGGACGCTTCTATCTTCGACAACCCAATCTATTTTGAAATGTCTGGAGCACCACTGTAATAGAGCAAATATATGTATCGATCAGAACATATCTTACCTGTTAACAAGCGAGGTATTGAAATGGTCTTACCTGTTGAACAAACAAGGTAAGTGAATGGTCTTACCTGTTGGGCAGAAGAGATACTTACATATGAATGCACAGAAAAAGTATATGGTCATACCTGTTCAAAGGGTCTTACCTGTTGCCCAGATGAGGTATATGAATGGTCTCACCTGTTGGGCAAAGGAGGTCTTACCTGTTGAACAAACAAGGTATGTGAATGGTCTTACCAGTTGGGCAGAGGAGGTATATGAATGGTCTTACCTGTTGGGCAGAGGAGGTCTGTTCGTCATAGGAGAGGACCAGAAGGTTGTCTCCAAGCGGAGCGACTCCAGAGATCAGAAAATCGAACGTCTTCATGGCAGCTGAAACCCAACAAACCAGACTTCTCATCTTAAAACGTCTAAAGCACCCCATTGCATAATGCCACCAGTAACAAACTCACTTTACTTCACACGATTAATGCAAGAAATTTCTCTTAAAAACGTTGTCGTTTGTATTCACTAAAGACAAAATTCGTAACTGCCAACACTGAAGACATCTGGCATAAAATACTGGATCGAACAAAGATGGCTGACGAATCACAGTTGTGCAAAATCTCATACACGAAATTCCTTTAGTTTACACCAGAGACATAAGAATCAGTAGACTGACTGATTTCGAGGCATCTCTGTTGCTGTGGTTCCCTGCCATCGGTTGCACCAGGCGTCACTCGTACAAAACACGCCTACAACAAGATATAGATGAATATTTGCCACGGACCGAGAAAGAAAGTTATAAGTACACTAGCTGGTTTACCCGGCGTTGCCCGGGGTTATAAGTTTCATTCGCTGTAGCGAATAAGCAACAAATTTAGGTATAAGTTTAAATCCGTGTAGCGAATAAGGAAGAAATTTAGGCGACCTGTGTGGGAGACTGCTTCGCAGTCTTGTGTACGCCTTCTGGCGTACAGCGGAGACTGCTTCGCAGTCTTGTATACGCCTTCTGGCGTCTAGCGACCTTTGCCGTGGACTGAAAGGTTTACCCGGCGTTGCCCGGGGTTATAAGTTTAAATCCGTGTAGCGAATAAGGAAGAAATTTAGGCGACCTGTGGGGGAGACTGCTTCGCAGTCTTGTGTACGCCTTCTGGCGTATTGCGACCTCTGCCGTGGACTGACTGCTTCGCAGTCGCCCTCTGGCGACGACTGCTTCGCAGTCGGGGAGACTGCTTTGCAGTCTCCCGTGGACTGACTGCTTCGCAGTCGAAGAGGGTGAACCCGGCGTTGGCGGGTTAAAGAAATTACACAATAGTTATTTTTTAATGTTACTTTATTTTAAATTTAACTGTAGAGCTTGGAGATAAACAACATTAGTTGTCTTCCCATTTGGTGCCAGAAGAAACAGATTGTTACTGGCCCGAACTGGAGAGCAGGCAACGTACAGCGGACGCCTTCTGGCGTCTAGCGACCTCTGCCGTGGACTGACTGCTTCGCATTCGCCCTCTGGAGGCGACTGGTCCGCAGTCTTGGAGGCCCTTGTGGCGTCTGGCGACCTGTGGGGGAGACTGCTTCGCAGTCTTGTATACGCCTTCTGGCGTCTAGCGACCTTTGCCGTGGACTGACTGCTTCGCATTCGCCCTGTGGCGGTGACTGCTTTGCAGTCTGTTTGTGTTTGAACCTACCTGTGTTACAATTTTGCTGTAAAACGATTAATTTAGTTCGAAGCGATCGTTATTAAATTCTTTCCGAAAGTAAACAACGACGCTATGGCCATTATTAATGACGTTGGGGAATACCGGCGCCGGAAATTTCCAAATCTTCCGTACGCGTCCGTGGTGCTATTTTTAGGTATAACGTCATTGTGCTATAATTAATTTGTAGTAGGGAGTGGAAATTTCCTATGCCGTGGGGCGAGTTTTTGGCCCTTATCACCATGTTAGCGGTGAAAACTGGGGACGCGAACCCCTCCACTGGGTGTCCGATGCCGAGGCGGATACAGTAGTGAAGGTTTCGAGTGAAAAGGTGCAAAATTGTAGAAGTTAAGCCCGGTCAAACAGACAGAGAGACAGACAGAAAGCTGTCTTTATTTATATAGATATGCACCCATTTAAATATGTGTAAGCATGTATGTATGAATCTGCAAGAATGTATGTGTAACTGTGTAGTAGTAGAACGAGCACATGGGACCAAGAGCTTCCTTTTGGTCTAGGAGCGAATTGTGAGTGAAGGACTTGCTCAAGGTCCCTACACAGTAACCGTCTCAGGGAAGGAGGTTCGAACCCGTACTCCCCGCATTACATGGCAAGCACTCCAACCAATTTGCTACCATGTCCCAGAGTATCTACCAGAACACCTGGTTGAGCAGTTATGTAGTCAAAAGCATGGCAAATAACTCAGACTTTCTTCTAAGTCCATCTTTTAGTAGTATACAGCTGAAACCTAATTTTTGTAATGGCTTAGTAAAAGTGACCTGACCTCGATAGCTCCGACCTCACCTTAATAGTTTTTCCCCAGCCAATGAAGAGCGTATGTTCATCTTTCCAACACATGTTACATCGAACATTTTCAGTTCGAATGCTGTCAAACAAAAACACTAAAATCATCTGATTCATCTCACAAAATATGTCATGACGGTGTAGTAGTTAGAGTTCTTAACTGTCAACCGAGAGGTTGGGGGTTCAAATCCCTGCCTGGACAGAAGTTTGTTTACAGATTTCTGTTCCACCTGCACCCCTAGCCAGCTCAGCTATAATGAGAACACTGAGCGTACACTGTTGGTGGGAAGACATGATGGAGAGGGAGAGGACTGGCCACCCCACCTCACATGCCGAGGCTGAGAAAATGAAGTTGCTCACATTTCATACCCATGGCTGCTTCTCATGTTAGCTTAAGGGACTGCAATTGTTTTTCTTCTTGTTAAGTGCAATTCTGCTCCTATTATTCAAAAACTTATATCACCATGCTAACTTATGAATTCACCTCAAAAGAGTGGTAGCTGGACAGAGAGACAAGTCTTCAACTTATCTTATCTTATCTTATATAATTATTTATAAAGCGCCTCTCACAGCATAGACTATTCAGAGGCGCTCCCAGCGTGTCAGCCTCGAGGGAAAAGAAAGGTCTTTAAGCAGCGGAGAGAAGAAGGCGAGATCCCAAGCAAAATCTTGCTACGGAGAGAGGGGGGCAGGTCATTCCAAAGGGAAGGGCCAAGGATGGCAAACGCACGATGCTGAGC
Source organism: Allolobophora icterica (assembly GCA_963556255.1). NCBI lineage: Eukaryota > Metazoa > Annelida > Clitellata > Crassiclitellata > Lumbricidae > Allolobophora > Allolobophora icterica. The sequence goes on from OY744608.1 coordinate 70,521,461, forward strand.
CATCGAAGTCCTTGCACGAGGGACAAGCATACAACTGTATGCGAAAGAAGAAGAGAGAGAGTGAAGGGTCCGTCAAAGTGGTAGTGATGAAGCTGAGACCATAAGAAATGGCTCACTCACTCCACCTATCCACCAGTTAGGTGAAAAATAAACAACTCTTGACGAACCTTAGATCATCCCAATTAACGAAGCTGATCCTCTTGCGATTGATCATGTCATAGACATGCACACCCTGAAGAAGAGATAACACTGGAATGTAACGTAGTAAGAATAACTACACACATACATGTAATGTAAAAAGCCACAAACACAAACACTTGTGATACAACGTCACTATTTGATAATAGTGCGCTATTTGATAACTATTACTGTAAAGTGTTGCATTAGAAATGCACTGCTCTATTGTCTATATTTGTATATTATATACATGGACAAAACTGGACATTCCTACAATTACTGTAAAAAAATGTAAACTGTACGTATATAATTAGCACATATACCGGGGTACAAACACTGTAAACAGTTATCATGGCATATATATGTGTGTGTTTGTTTGACAGTGTGCGTGTGTTGTGTGTGTGTGTGTATGTGTACACATATGCTAGTATTAAGAGATAACGGAAGCGAGGTCTGACCTGACTATTGGAAAATGCTACGAGAGTTCCCATCCACTTGATACAGCGAATCATACTTTCTCCCGAATAAAGCACAAATGTCTTATGGCGATTCAGAAATCCCTTCTCGTGTAAGATCAACTGAAATCAATCAATCAATCAGTCAATCAATCAGTTTATTGAACACCGATAACAACCAATATTACAGGGGTTTTGTGTACCATTTGCTTTGGCCTTGGCTGAGCTATGACACTATAAATCGTCTTATTATAATTATTATTATTATTATTATTATTATTATTATTATTATTATTATTATTATTATTATTATTATTATTATTATTATTATTATTATTATTAAATATTATTAGAAGTGCATCAGAACAGACAGAGAAAACTGCACAACACTATCAGATTGTCCGAACGTTGAGGCACACTTTTTGACCCATAACTAGCAAAAGATGTTATATACTAATGAACAAACCTTGTTATCCTCACTGGTAACAAATCGCCTTCCATGTCCCGCTTTATAGAAGACGGGATCGATCGCAACGGCCTTGATCGGACGATCGTGCGTCAGAACGACATTGTTCTCAGTCGTGTAAAGGCCGTTAACTATGACCTAAGAGAAAGAGAACAAAACTGAAATAGAAAGTCTTCAACGAACAGCATGCTGGACATCTGGATTTTCAAGAATACCATTCACAGTTTACATTCATAATTTACATTAAAGTTATAATTTACATGTATTTACAGTTTACACTTACAATTTACGTTTGTTATTTACATTTACAGTCTACATTTACAATTTACACTCGTAATTTACATTATAGTTTACATTTACATTTTGCACTTACAGGTCACATTTACAGTCAGTGCAAACTGTAAATGTATGTTTATCATGCAATTAACATTTGCCTATTAAAATACTCAGAAAAGTAATAAAACAGCCCAGCCCCCTTGAAGGTCCAGTTGTTAGCATATTTCACCTGTAGTACAATGATTGTCAGTTTGAGCTTATTTTGTGCACACCTGCACCAAGCCTCAGATTCAGAATTAAATAAAAAAATTATAAATAAATAAATAATAGATAAATAAATAATAATTAATTAATAAATAAATAATAGATAAATAAATTATAAATAAGTAATACATAAATAAATGATAAATAATAAATAAACAGCCAATAAATAAATAAATAATAAATAGATAAATAATAAAATTAATGAATAATAAATCTTATCTAGATAAATAAGTGAACCAGTCTAACCTTGCCGTCATCTGAGCAGCTGACCATATAGTCCCCATTATCATCGATGCTGATGCAGTTGACAGCCACAGAATGCTACGCAAACAATGAAAACAATACAAACAATGAAAATGACGACAACATTTCATCAATCTCGACTTCTTCTCTTTGACAGATTGGAGGCACATGTCTCACTCAAAAACATCCTTCAACTGCTGCCTTCTCTGTTATGACACTGACGTCCCACAAGTTTACAGTTAGATCACAGTTTATCTAGCTCCTTTGTTATCATTGCTGGTTTCAGATGTCCAATACGCGCCTTAATGGTGAATTTAAGAATACATTCTGCAATGGCCAAAATTATAATCTACGATAACCAGAAAGATGTTTGAGATGCAAGTTCCACCTATTAAGCACTTCTTTGAGATTTTGTGTGCCCCCTAGCGAACAAAATACATACATCCTCACATGCTGATGCTTAGAAAGCTGAAGCCACTAACACAACATAGCCATGGCCAACTCATTGCGTTAGCTTACAATCACAATTACAAATGCTCTTATTCTAAGGATAATTCTGGACTCTGGTTTCATTACAAAGTAACTGACGATTTACGTCTTGTGCGCTATTACAAGCGCACTACAGAAGTTTCTCGATTAGATTTGATTAGATTAGGTTGATTAGATCTCTTCTCACCCCAACCAGACCAGATCCGAGGCAAATGCTGTTCCCCAACAGGTCCAGGATGCGAACCAGACCAAGATTTGTACCGAGAGCGATGAACTAAACAAGAAAAATCAAAATCAATCAACAAATCAGACAATTAATCTAAAAAAATTGCAACAATCAATCAATTAATCAATTTGTCAATAAGTCAATCTGTCATTAAGTCAATTTGTCCATAAGTCAATATGCCACTAAGTCAACTTTCTATTAATTCAATCTGTCAATAAGTCAATCTGTCACTAAGTCAACATGCCACTAAGTCAATTTTCTATTAAATCAATCTGTCAATAAGTCAATTGTCACCTGGTGACACATGCAGTCAGTTAATTTGACCATCAACCAGTCAACCTGGCCAAAGGTCAGTTAAGCACCTATCAAATTCTTTATACAGTTATTGGAAAGCAGTTAAATTGTTCAAAATTCTACATAACAATAAAAGGTGTAAAACTGTGGATAAATACTTTTGGATGAACAGCCAGGCACGTTGGAAAGTCGTATGCCATAAGCGCGGGTAAGTCATTACCCAAGCGTTCGTATTTCAGACGAGGTTCAACCTAGCAAACAAAAGCAACATTTTCTTATTACTTATCCAATTAATTATTTAAATAAGTAATTACTCTCTCTAATATAAACAAGCAGTCATGTGGAAGATGTCGAAGAATAAATATATAAGTAAAAATAAGTGGATGCTAAAGCTACATCAGACACTGAAGACCACTGCTGCTCCTTCTCAATCTTACGTCTTTCAGGAACTCTGAATTGTAATTGTAACCGTAATTGCAAATTTATATAGAGCCACTTCAAGAGAGACTCATCAGAGGCGCTCAAACATGCCGTCATCTGTTAACTCTGCTTGGGAATATATTGATTGGGTTCCACGCATTTTCCAGTGGCAACTCTTCTAGTATCTGTGCAACGTTTGCTAATCTACGAATGTCCTGATCTTAATGACGGCTAACATCTTATAGGCTAACATCTTATAGGCTAAAGCGACAGCAAAATTAACAGCTATGTTATTAAGTTTTGCTGGAAAATCTCATTATTTGTTAGCAAAGATTATGCTGGCTAAGTGAACTCAGATTCTGAGAAGGCCATCATCTTGCAAAACCAAAATTTAGATGAAAATCTCCTTCTGAACCTACTTCCTCTTCTTCATCCTCATCTAATTCTGAGTCATCTTCCGATCCCATCAGTCCCTCAATTTCATCCTGAAACAAACATTAAACATCACAATAACCACGGCTGTAGTAGAGGGCATACGCGGGTATACAGCGTGTACTCACCTCTAGAGACCGTATACTCACCTCACAAAATATTTGTATTCGCCTCTAATTTGTTTCGGAAAACTAATTGGTAGCGTGTACTCACCTCTAGTTTGACTACTACAGCCCTGACAATAACTACACATCAAAGTCTGATGTAACGTCAGTCGTAATGTAGTGCACCTACTCATGTGTGTACCAGCATGCGTGGAAATATGCGCATATATATGCAGTGATGGGCAATAGTTAACTAAAAAGTTGCTAACTTTTAGTTTAACTAACAAATTTTAGTTAAGGATGAAGTTTAACTAAAAAGAAATAGTTTAGTTAAAACCATAGTTTAACTAAAAAAATTTAGTTGCTAACTAAAAAGTTTAACTAAAAAAATCAGCCATACGCAACTATTTTCCGCAATGAACATTGAACACTGTCAACTACTCAACGCGAAACCTTTTGGTTAACACTGCATGTTTTAGCATTAATATCCTGTGTTTTCAAATTCATACACTACTTACAGTATGCCTGTGACTATATGCTAGAAAAGTACACATTGCATAGTTTGAAGGTGAAATTGTCATTGATGTTCTGCATTATTACAGTTCACTTAACCTCTGTTATTGTGAAAATGTTTGTCGTAAAAAGTTGGAATAAAGTTGGAAAAAGTTTAACTACTTTTTTTTAGTTTAGTTAACTACTTTCCAAAATTAGTTGCCAACTTTAGTTAAACTATATTTTTTTAGTTGGAAAATAGTTTTAGTTTAACTAAAAAAAATTAGTTTAGTGCCCATCACTGTATATATGTGTGCATGCATGCATGTATATGTGTGTATGCATGCGTGAACATACATGTCACATCATGTGTTTGTGTATGCATATATTGGTAGGCAAGTATTATGTAAGAACATCTCAAGACGTTGATTTGAAAACATGTTAAACTGAGTCATACAAAACCTTTGTTTCAGCTCTAACTGAAAAGTCCAGCAAACTTTCCCAACAAACACATTTAGAAACTGACTCTAATTTGATGTAAATAAACACTCTGTAAATAAAAGCACTACAACAAAATTAATACGACGGTTTATATTACTGTCTTAGAGTCAACGTCATGACTGAAGAAAACAACCCATTGTGATTTATTCCTTGTGAGGCTCGGTGGCAGACTGAAGTTATTTCCACCTCTTGGCACCACCAGATGGCATAGAGTTGCTCAAATATGCTTTACACGAATTTTTATCTAAAACTGCTTACCCAGTTTACATGGCCAGCGACACTTTCCAGAGCCCCTCCACTCAGTTTCAGCTGTAGCTATCATATGTGCAGGGGGTTTAAGGCACCCAGGCTCACAACCTCCAGGGGCCCACAGAGACAGCAGACAATTTTGTATAGCCACAGTTGAAAGTTTCTTTTTACAATTACTCAAATTCACATTGGTGACAGATCCAGTGGTTATGATGTTCGAATGTTTCGACAGTCGACACACAAAGTTTGCATTACCTCCTTACTTTACTGCTTTAGCATAGTCAGCTGCCAGCCACCGTCCTGAACTCCTTTTACCTTGTTTTTGTGTCTTAAGTCACAACTATCACATTGGAAAATGTCTTCCGAGTTTATGTGAGTGAACAGAATAACTAATTTTGGTTATTGATTGGTTGTTGATTGATAGCCAGCTGCCAGCCACCGTTTTCTACTCCTTTTACCTTGCTTTTGCGTCTCGAGTCAGGACGGTCACATTGCATGATGTCTTCAGAGTAACCTAAGACCTTGATTCAGACAGTAGGCCTAGGTGGCGGATGGCATACACATGAGTCCATAACAATACTGGTAAGAACGCAAGGCTACAGGCCTTACAGGGCCAAGAGGGGGCCATACGGGAACCCCGGCACCCGGGCCCATGAAAAGCTAGCTACGCCACTACCTCCACTTCCACCAATTTCTCAACTCATCCCATTAGCCCAAATATAATTAAACTTTCAACCCACTATCACCACAACTAAGGAATCACCACACCTACATTGGACGCAGTTCGCGATCATAAATCGAAATTTCTTTAACTCACCTCCCCCGATAAACTGCGGTCACGAGAGCTAGTTGACCCCTCGCTGAACTATTATTAAAAACCTGTTCGGCCAATGTCCGGGAAGGCAAGCGAACAAATTCAGTGCATGGGCAGTTAACGAAATTCGAGATGTTGTTTTCTGGACGTGTACTTACTGGAATATCGAGATCCATGTTTCTGTTTGTGTCTCCCTGTCTACTGTCGGACATTGCAATAATAAAAAAAAGTGTGTTATTATTTTGATCCAGAGCACAGCACAGAAATGAAAACGTCATCGATTTTTGCCATTTTAGTCTGTTACTCTGCCTCACGAGAACCCGTATCTCAAACGACGGGCCTTATACCACTGTGCTTATAGGACTAGTAATCTCAACGAGGTAATAGAACGATCCTCGATTCAGACATTAACATCGGCGTTATGGAACTCGTTAAATTGAACTAGACGTTGTTATAAGAGACCGTATGGAAGGTATAGTTCAAAGCATCAGCTCTAGAGGATCAGTTTGGCTTCAGACCAACTGGCAGTTGTACCAGTGCACTCACCTTCTTTCTGCATCACGTCACCCAGATGCTAGAAAGTAACTCTTATGTGCGTTGTTTGCTAGTCGACTTCTCTAAAGCTTTTGATGTTGTTGACCATTCAGTTCTAATACCTAAAGTCATGGCTTTAAACATGCTGCCTGAAATTTCAAATTGGGTCATTGACTTCCTAACTGGTCGATCTCAAGTCCTCAAATATGGCAATGTACTTTCTGATTCTACTTCCATTAATCGCAGTATTATCCAAGGGTCTGGTCTTGGTCCTACCCTCTACATTGTAATGGAGAGCGATCTTAAACCCGTCTCTCTGTCCAACATCCTTTTCAAATTTGCAGATGATACTAACCTTCTCACCCCCCAAAATTCTCCTGTTAGCTTGGAATCTGAATTTGATAATATTAAGGATTGGGCCTCCAGGAACAGAATGACACTTAATTTTTCCAAGACTAAAGAAATTGTATTTCATAGACCGAATCCAAGACACTTGTCTCTTCCGGATCCTATCAGCAATGTTGAAAGAGTAAAAATTGTCAAATTGCTGGGTGTTCTTTTTCGAGAAGACTTAAAATTTGATGACCATGTTTCATTTATTTTGAAGATATGCAGCCAACGCCTATACCCCCTAAAAGTCCTCCGATCTCAAGGAATGCCTCCCAGCAAACTAAAGAACATTTTTCAAGCCCTTGTAGTCTCACGACTAACGTATGCCATACCATCTTGGGGGGGATTCCTGTCGGCTGAACTGGGTGGAAAAATTGAATCTTTTTTGCGCAGGGCTGGGCGCAGTAACCTCTTTAGTGGTGATGGTTTAACTTTAGAGAAGATTTGTGAAAAAATTGAATTGAAGTTCTTCAAAAGCATCCAGTCACCCCAACACTGTCTTCACCAATTACTGCCTGCAGAGCACCTTCATAAATTCAACTTAAGAAAAAGGGGACATGCTTTTGAATTACCGCACTTTAATACATTGCTACATAAGAAATCCTTCATCATTCGCTCACTGTACAAGTATAAAAACTGGGTTAATGCTGGTTCTAGTACCTGTTCTGATATCTAAACTGGCTCTTTTTGTAGACCATAGTAATGCTTATGTTCCTTAGAATGTAAGGCTTAGATCATAACTTTAGTTATAGATAGGCCTATGTATGTAAATAAGACACTATCGTTTATTGTTTATAATACTGTATAATGTATATGTATGTAAATAAGACATTATATAGAATTGCTTGTGTTTAAACTATCTTACAGTGTTACTGATATTGTGATCATTTTGTATGTATTGTTGTAAAGTATGAGCGTTTGTCTTATACTAATAAAAGATTACTTACTTACTTACTAAAAATTCTGATGACTAAAGAGATCGTCAAGCACTGCCTTCCTTAACTGCCGTATACCTATATAAAATATATTATATTTCTAGAATCACATACAGTTGCTGCTCCTGCATTAAAGAATATGGTGCCACAGCTAGAGGCCCAACTCGCATATTATCCAAATTTAAAAAACGTTACAATGTAGCTGTATGTATTTTTACCTTAAACAGGCCCTGAAATAACCCTTACAGGCAGCCACGGGTAACCACTAGGGAATGTAATCCCGGGATCCCGTGACCTTTTTAAATCCCGTAATCCCGCGCCACCATTTTAGGGGGAAGGAACGGGAAGGGGGAGGAAGAGGGGGAAAAGGGACGTTGCTCCAATGACTTAGGGGGAATAGACGCCCCAAATGTCCTTCATGGTCTATTGCCTCAAATTAAATTATCAGGTTACCTAGCTGTTGCGCCCCAGAGGCCATAATCTTACTTTACCTCATTCTGATAATTTGGTTAGAAAAAGCTTTATTATTAGGATGCTTTTTGATGTTGTTTAATTAGTAAAACTTCTCCAATTCTGCTACTCTTTTTAGATAATAGTACCTGTTATAGATCTAAATTTTCTCTCTTGTTATGATGCTTTGATTTAGTGTTATTAGTAATATTCTAATTCTATTTTTTAAATTTAAATTTATACTCTTTTTCAAATATTATTATCTTCTTATTACTTCTATGTTTTATGTTTTTCTATACTTGTTCACCAATGTGCGGTTCGCTTTTGGTTTATCAATAAAAAATTTAAATAATAATAATTAATAATAACCCGCTCATATCTGATTGTTGTATTGCATCATTCCAGCGCTTTTAAGGTATTTCTTTTCAGTTAATTAGCTGAGGGGATTAGAAGAAGAGCCAGGGATTGAAGCACCTCCCCGACAATTAGTTGTGCAAGGCAAAGATATAAAAAGCAGCCCCCTCCCATGCTGTCGACTTTCCTTGATTTCCTTCGCGCGCACACCAGCCAAGCGCGTGTGACCCGCACAGCTGATTATAGAACCACGCAGATAAATCTGCACAGACTAAGTTCAGACTGTTTGGTACACAGACGAAAGGCGAGTTGCGCACAACAACAGAGACCAAGAACCGTCGTCCAACACAGAGAGGACTACAACTAGTACAGCGAGCTCTCTTATATAAGACGTTACCTGATTTGATTTTCTGAAAAACAGGTGTGTAAAACAAAATCAAGCCTCTAACTTCGTTTTGACAAATATGCCTAAAGTAAGGGCCGAAACCAACCAAAAAAAAACTTACAACTAAATAAAATTGGCTAAAACTTAAAAACTGTAAATGTTCAGGATAAAGTATAGAAAAAATGACTGCTTTGAGGTAAAATCGTTTTAGTTTAAAGTATGAGCCATTCGCTAGGTGACGCTATATGCTCACTGTGGGTTTAAATCATCGATGTTTTAAATTACTAATAGGCCTAATATGTAAATGTAGAAGGGAATTAGAGACTTCGATCGGATCGTAATTATGACCTTCGAAACCTGAAGCGCTACTTGAAATATTAGTCTACCACAGACCACCCGCTTATTGACGAGTGGGTTCTCCAGAAATGCGCAGTGTTGAACCAATTAACTGAGATAAAAAAAATGTAATGATTTCGCATTTAATATAGTTTAAATTTTACCTTGAACTGGATATCTGAATCGTACGTGGAGTTAACAGATAACTCAGAAGAAACATTTCGCTTTTTCAACAATATTTCTAAGTTGAAAAAGAAAATGTTGACTTAATAGGCCTAGTACATTGTTCATACATAGTTTAACGCTCGTGCCTATAGTAAACCCCTCTGATTTGACGTAGCGGCTCGTGAGTAGGCTAGTGCCCTGTTCTTGGCCTTCGAGTGGCGTTTTAGAAGTTTATTTAGAAGTTTGGAGATTACGATTGTTGCATTACGTTGTGGGATACAAGTAAAATAGAGTTAAGTATTAGCTATTCGCTAGGTGACGCTTTAAACTTACTAATCGTAACCTATAAAATTCTACATATGTTTTTTTCATATTATTATCAGCTATTGGTAAAACTCGGTCATGAGAACGGGGCCGGAAAGAATATGCCAATAGTTTTTTAGGTGGAAGTAGCTCGTGGAGGACATGGCCAGGATTTCCCAGAACCGCCTATCTATAAGTCTCTGGGATCACATACAGTTACTGATACTGCTCCTGTATTAAAGAACATGGTACCACAGAGACCCAACTCGCATATTATCGAAATTTAAACGATGTTACAATGTTGCTGTATGTAGTATATTTTTACCTTAAACAGATCCTGAAATAACCCTTACAGTCAGCTACGGGTAACCAGCGTTAGTGATTTCATTTTCTTAGCTCTGGAATATGAGGCCAGGTGGTCAGTCCTCTCCCTCACCGTCTGATATTCCCACGAACAATGTACATATACTGTAGTCAGTGTGCTCATTATAACCAAGTTGCTAGGGAGCACAAGTGGAGCGAAAATCTCAAAACAAATTTCTGCTTTTGAGGGGATTTGAACCTCGGCCTCTCAGTCGACAGTCCAGCACACTAACCACTGCTACCCAGGACATCTGTTACTCCATTCTCCATTAATTGTCATGCGCCTAGATCAGAGGTGACAAATCTTTTCATTGGTGTGTTCCGCAAAATAATTGTTTTTAAATCTTGCACGACCCCTTGGAATATTGCACAGTACAGAATAATTGAAAACCTTCACCAAAAATTTGAAGTCATAGTGATTATGTGTTTTGAAGTTTTGAAATTTTCAGGCACTCTGAACTCTGTGAAAAATTTGAATGCACAGTTGCAAACCCTTGGTCCAGATCAACATACTTTAGATTAGTTCTAGCATTATAGTAGGCGAGAGAGAGAGCAGGGGAATTAAACTACAGAAAATTCAGGCAAATGTGACAACGATACTCTAAAATTCAATGTTAATTCTATCAACCAAATAATTGGATCCGATTCAACACTTGTAATATGAAATTATGAATACATGTTTTTTCAAACATCGTCTACAGTACCATTGCAACTTCAGTTTTTATTTTCCACTTTCCAGAAGCATTCAAAGTCAAGAACCTAGCGACAAAATTTCTCAGCTAGACTGTGCAACACAAAATGGCATAACCGCCTGCAACAATTTTGATCAAAATCATATTCTGGCAAAAACTGAGACTTTATTCATAAAACACATTCATCCAAACATTAGAAATGGATGGTTTTGAATACTGCAACATCATCAGAACTTTTTCATATAGAAAAACATCTATTTGATGACTGGGATGCCAAAAAAAGTTTAGTAACAGTCAAAATGGAATAGTTCGTGGATGGTGGCTCTGCTGTTGTTAGTTAACTTCTGAAGAGCGAAATCATCCAACATGTTGTTCGGTGCTTTCCATAACTTCAGAAGTTTACATCTATGTCAGAAGTCAGAAGACAAAGCAAAACCATCATCAGCTTTAAATCCTCTCCAAGGCTTCCAACAATCCAACGCTGTTTCCTCGAATAACCTGTCACAAAAACAAATTATTAAAGCAAAGCCAGTGGAACATGTGAATGTCACCAAAGCGTCTTTGAATTTCTTTTTACGTAATAAGAATTAGGTATCGAAACAACTCTGCTAGGCAAAGTTATTCAGCAAAGACTCTGATGGTTTGGACATGCCAGTTGATCGAACTCCACAAAAATGCACTATGTGCAAAGAAGAGAAACAAAGGCAGACCAAGACTATACCGGATAGACAATATAAATTAGGACATAGCATCACTTGGGACTAAAACTAAGAGGAGCAATGGGCTCAACAAATGACACTGGCGATCATTTATTTGTACCCATCGCTAGGAACTGATGATGATAAAGATTTAGATAAGCCATAAGTTCTTTTGGTTCCACCTTTTGATACCTATCAGCAGATGCAAGGATAGAACTGTGACCTGACTAATATTGTAAACTAATAAGCAAACACTCTAAATCAATCAACCTCGTTGGCCCAATCTAATGGAATAAGAAAACAATTATCATCTAGATCTTAAGAAACACTGAGCCTTAAATGGATGTGACCATCGATTCTTGATGTCAACATCACGTAGAGCATTGACCTCGAAATCCTTTATTTTATTGATTCTTGACCCTGTTAACAGGAGTGAGTTTTGTTAGTAATCATATGATCATCCAATTACTCGTATGAACTCATGCACTATCTCAGGGGTTCTCAAACTTTATTTTTATTGTACCCCCAGGTAAAAATATCGAGTGCTAGCGTACCCCCAACAAAGGTACCGTCTGATCAGAAATAACAGGCGAGCGCGATGACCATGGCATAGGTATACAAATTTAAAATATAAGTTTAAGAATGAAATCACATCAACAAAAGGTAAAATTAAATCACAATTACAAAGTGTTAATGTGAGCTGTGGGCCTGTTTCGACAAGCACAGATTTACAATATCTGGTTTAATATTTGTCAATTTCAAATGCAAATCTGGTACGAGTTCAAGCATTGTTCTGCATTTGTTTTTGATCGGAAGCATTGCTGAAAAACCAGTTTCACACAGACATGACGTGCTAAAGGGAATAAAAAATTCTAAAGCTCGATCGGAAATTAATGCACAACATGTCTTTCATGAATTCATTCTTCAGTCCACCATCACATGAAAGTTCAACAAACTGATCTCTTTCCCTTTACTGAAAAATCTGCAGGCAACGCTACATTTCGAATCCATTCCTTGGCATCACACTGTTCAGGAAAATATAAATGTTTCTTGATATCTTCAATCAAGTTAGCATGGAGTTTAAGCTCATTCTCCGTTACCAAAGACTCCAAAGAAGAAAATGAAGTTACTCGAGATTCCTCAAGTTCTGACAAAAGGAACTGAAGCTTCTTCGCCATTGCATTTATTTTATCCAAAACAATAAATGGAGTGATATTTCTGCCTTGTAAACTGGAAATGAGGTCGTTTAGTTTCCCGAAAATATCCGTCAAATAGGCCAAACGCATTAACCACAATTCTTCTGAAAGTAAATGAGATCTTTAAACTACTGTCCATCCGAAAGATTCGTCATACCGTCTAATCTTACACTGCGTACCAGTGCCGTCGTCCTCGTTAGGGTCTACTCTGGCGTCTGGAGTTCCAGTCTCGGTAGATTTAGTGTTAACGGTTGCGTTGAGAGGTTCTGGCTTTCTTTTAAGGGTTGTTTTTTCAACCATTTATCCATTGTGGGTTTTAAAATAATAATGCTACTATGCAGTATTGTAATTAGGCCTACTTGCATAATAATTATTTGTTAAAAACATAGCATAGACATAGAATAGCTAATCAAAGAAAGATGGGAACAAACTCAGAAAATTTCTTTTCTTCAATTTTTTCGCATACCCCTTAGCGACACCTCGCGTACCCTAGGGGTACGCGTACCACCGTTTGAGAACCCCTACACTATCTCATTACTTGAGTGGTGACATTCTATTCAAAGACCGATGATGGTAAACTATAATACATGTATACAGAATGTGAAGCCGCAATGTTGTGTATCAGTAAACATTTCATCTTATCAAAAGGATTTTCCATTGAGTTACATTTACGGGACCAAGAATCATTATCGTAATAACCGATTTTTTTGTCTTACCGGTTTCGTCATAACAGAATTTTTAACATTAAAGTCCACTGACACAGCAATGGACCAAGCTTTCATTTTGCACTAAGCAATATTTTGTCCCATCTGTTTTCTTCAAAAGTGTTTTGTGCTGTACTTACCACCATGCCGATGTTGTTCTTCTCGCCGTTCTTGCCTTCTTCGACAGCCTCATCAATGACGAGATTCATGAACGGATCAAAGCCACGCAGAACTCCCTTCACAATTCGACTTCCATTGAGACGTACTGCATAAAAATTACAACATCAGTTTTAAATTACCGAATTATGCACAGTGTTCAATGTTGCTCTGCGGACTTGGACCAAATCATGCTTTCGTGTTGGGTTTTACACGGCAACAAATGCATACTGATGCCCAACCTGCTGTTTATTACAGGTGCGTTTAGTAGATTAGGTTTTGTGATCTGTGCATTGGCATCATTAGATGCTCAATTTGAGTTAAGTTTTTAACAATCTGCTAATTGGATTTTGTTTCTAAAGTTACGTTCTAATCATTGTTGTTAAGAATTTTAGAAAACCAGCCTTCAGATGGATGTGACCATCGGTTCTTGATGCCAGCCAATTTGTCAGAACAGTCAAAATGAGGGTGTGATGCTTGGGTTATTATGTATTATTACATTTATTATTTCAGATCATTTACATTATTATTGTACTAGATGTTTAGTCATCATAGACGGTTAAAAACCAATATGAAAATGTGTTTCCCAATGTGTGTGAAATTTATGATGACCTTCGTAGTTTAAAAATTTGTGAAAATCTCATTGTAAACCGTGCGCATCAGAGGCCACTGGCCACAAGCCTTATAAATATTCAATAACAGTTCGCATCAGAGGCTGGTAGCTGTCAAAGGCCAGAGGCTTCATGAAAATTCAGTAACAGTGCACACCCGAGGCCCGCATAACAGAAAAGTGGGCTTTGCCAGTGAGTGACATTTCTGTTCATTTATTATTATAATATTATTAATTTTATTATTCAACATGTATTTAAGCTCATTATACTGAAAATAACATTAATTTGATTATACTATAACTAACTATTATTAATTAGATTACAATAGATTCACTTTATTATGATACATTATTGATGTCATTACTATATACTATTAATGATCATTTTGTATAGTATTAATTTCATTATTAGAAGTAATTATTATATAATTAGTTTTTCCAAAATCTTTTATGAAATGAAGCAATGATGACACACTCACGCGACAGTCTCTTGTCCATGTACCTGAAGTAGAAAAAAAACAGAAAATATCTTTGTCAATATTCATCGATACACAAATCCTGCAAACCTACATTTCACTTATGCTTAAAGTACCATTTCTTTGGCCTCAAAATTGCAACAGCAATGGTCAGAGACGTGTCTTTGTTGCCCTATCACTCGCATGTTTAGTACATATTGCCCCACAGAAACAATCCTGTTAAGAACAACCTGGACGTCTGACATATCACTATTTGGAGCTATGAAACTCCTGCGTAACGGCTCACTAACATTGAAGCCAGTGTCTACAGATGGCAGTACACTTCAACTGATGTGAAACATCATCAGCAATTCAAGAGCTGGACAAATTTCCTACATTTCAGACACTTGCCCGAATGAGTAATTTCTTTTATGCAATGAAGTTCTTGCAAACGTGCCCTGTATAGCTATAAATTTTAGAATTGACGTGCAGAGATCGCAGTTCTCTATTCCCCCGTATGGATTGGCCATGGTGTTTTATGTATGATCAATCGCACACAGTCAAAGTTGAATTTGCCTGTTTTACTTAAATATGTGTTACTCGATAATGAAGTTTGTCGTTCAAGCATTTTGGCAAACTATTACAATCGGGGTGCCTAAGATTTACCAACGGCTTCAGTATGCTCGCGTGCTGTTATTGGTCAACGTCAAATAAACACGGACTATATATCCACAGAGGTCACCGTTTCATGTGACGTTTAGATTCCTTCATAATATTGGGTGGCCATGCAATATGGCTCAGAATGTTGCATCATGAGGGACGGTTAGGGTCGGGTTAGGCGTTGTGAAGGTCGGTCAGGGTCAGGGTAGACGTCGTGAGGGTCGGTTAGGGTCAGGGTAGGCGTCGTGAGGGTCGGTTAGGGCTTAGGGTCAGTGTAGCCATACATATTCTATGTATACTCCAAGTGTAATTTAAATTGACCAATGACAGCGCAGTTGCACCGTTGAATGGGGGCATACCCAAAGATACAGTATATAATGCACCCCGACTGTAATAGTTTGCCAGCAACTCCACCACTGTTCGTACTCTGACAGTGCCAGTCCCAAGCCTGGGTAAAGGAGGAGGGCGACGCTAATCATCTTTGTTATGACACAGCGTCGTTAAACTGAAACTACTAATAGTTTGCCAGCATTTCTACACCAGTCAAGGCTGTTCTTGTGACAGTTCTAAGGCATTTGCTTAAACAAGGAACCATTTTCCTGAAGACCTAATATTTCCGATGTAATCGAAAATACGTGGTAGATGTTAACTATTTACCACGAGGGGAATCCACCACGTTACAATTGCGAATGTGTCAAGTCCAAACACAAAAAGCGAAATCTGGAATTGCATGAAATTATAATAAATTATAATAATACTTTTATGTTCCCTCGCTACACCTTAGTGCATCGATAACTGAATTACTATAATATTTACAAGACTCTAGTACAAATGTTTATACCGGGAAAAATCTTTTTAAAACCAAAATGAATCGACACTCGTGTCTCCATACAAAGTTTCACGCTGTAGTGATTATCCTTAAAAATTACATTACAAAACTTACAACCAAATAACTCACTTTTTCAACTCTGGTGGGTGAGCTTTACTCATTTTGTCGTAGCTTGTGAGTGAGATTAAAAACCTTAAATTACAAATAATTCCCAACAATGAATACAACCACGAACACCCGACGCACAAAGAAAATGGCGGCGTCCTAGAGCTTCCGCTGGCGGTGGGCGAATCAAAATTTATTTAGCGCGATCATTTCTAATCGTAGCTACTCTCAGCTGTTTATTCACGAGCGCAGTGGAGGTCCCAGTCCACCTGCTAGAGAGCTCCAGGCAGCTGTTACGGCAGCTTTAACTGACGACGAGAAAGCTTGGAAGGCGGAGGATCGGATGGATTAGCTTAGGATAGGAATTGTTGAAGACGTACGCGAGACTTCAATTTGGAAAGGAGATCCTTTTGGAGTGATAAGTAAATGCTCCACAGGCATAATGACAATGGATGAGTGGCGGTATTGGCGGAGGAATCCAGAATAGGCCTAAACTTATACTGAATTCAGAGTGAAACGCTGTGACAGATCCTGATTCCTCCTCTTCCGATCTTCTCTAACCTCCTTCACCGTTTCAACTCTAAACACCATCCCACTTTAGCCGTCTGACCCTTTGGATCTTGACCTTGAACGGATTTCACCCACCACCACGTACCCTACCCCACTAATCGATTATAATTTGACTGGCCGCCTGTGAAGAAGCTGATTTCCCCGACTTACTTTTTTCGGCGTTGTGGAAAGTGCGCCAGAATGATGTATGGTCGCTGCTATGCAAATTCGTTGTGAGAGTCAAATCCAGAGCGAGTTCGGTTGAAAGCAAAGAAAGGAGAATTCTGAGAAATACGAGTTTATCCCCGTATTACGGTATATCAAATCAAGTCTGCAATAACCAAGTTTGGTCCCTTCAGGGCGCCAGGTCAGAATCCGAGGTTGATTAAGCCAAGGAGACAGCATGGAAATCGATATCTCGCTAAGGGGCCATCCATATATTACGTACACAAAAATCCGGGAAAATTGGACCCCCTCCCCCCTCTGTTCGCAAGCGTACTTTCTTCCACCACCCCCCCCTGAGTACGTACGTTTGACGCGCACCCCCCCCCCCCCCCGATGACCAGCTGCAGAAAGTGTCTCCAGGCAGCCTGTCTGCACTTTAGGCCAGATTATTGAAGGGCCAATATAGACAAATTATAGGTGTCGTTCACAGCACAGAATAACTGCACATGGCTTTTATATAATGTAATAAAATGCCATGGGACGACTATAGGATAATACAGAGTTATAAATAGGCTAATGTGGACGTCATAATTAGAAATTTATTTTGGGTACGTACACATTTGGTTACCCCCCTCCCCCCCGTTCGCACCCGTACGCAAAATCGCCAAAATCCGACCCCCCTCCCCCCCTAAGTGCGTACGTAATATGTGGATGGCCCCTAACCCCTCTTAATAGCTCTTATAGACAGGCACGTAACTAGGATTTTTCGTTTGGGGGGGCTTAAACCTTGAACATGGCAACATTTATAGTGTTCATACGAATTTTAGCCGTAAGCATACAACGGCTTGACTTGTTTGGGGGGGCTTCAACTTCGTTTGGGGGGGCTTAAGCCCCCCCAAGCCCAACGCTAGTTACATCCCTGCTTATAGATCCGTGAAAGTCACCTGTAGGCCTACAGCATAATTCGTTAAGATACAGTAGGGCTACTATAGTAAATCTACTCATTTTTCAACTCAATAGCATCGAATGTCAAGAGAATTCGAACAAGGAAGAAAACAAACGATTAAACGCAACCGACAATTAAATCATTAATTACATGTAAAGAGTAATGAATAGCGTTATATACGGATGGCCAAGTGGAGCAGCTCTTTTCAGAGTATAGGTTAACACTGAGCAACATCGAAGGGTCGTCCATAAAGGACGTCCGCAGAATACGACCTACTTTGAACCCCTCCCTCCCCCTTGTCCGCATTTGACATTATAACCTCCCTCCCCCTTTGCGGACATCCGCACGCCTAACCCACTTTTTAATGTCATCGTAATTATTTTCACAATTACTCCAGAGCCTGTGCATGTTTAAGTGACAGTTCGGGTTCATATCGCAGTATGTGCAGTAATAAAAGCGGTTAAAGTCGCAGTAAAGGTTACACCATGCAGGAGGTTTTAGGCAATTATTTCACTGACCTTTCGTCTTTCGGGGAAGGTTGAAACAAGGTGGTGTTTAAAAAACGATCAAATTTTAAAGTTTAGATGTGGATGTCCGCAATGGTCATAAAACCATCCCCCTTGTCCGTATTTAGATGACCCCTCCCTCCCGCTCATTGCAGACGTCCTTTATGGATGACCCCTTACGACACTAAACACATTCTAATAAAAATACTTGTGCACTAGTGTTTAACACTAACTACAAGTGTACTATAAGCAGTGCTTTCTTCAGCCGGAACAGCACCTTTGTTCAGCTACTAAAGAAATAATTTATTTTAATAATAAAAACAATAATTTTGTTATTTTAATTAAAGTGTTGTGAACTGTTTTCGGTGTTTATTGAGACCGCTCCCAACCCCCCATTTCTCGGGATTTTAGCCCTTCCATGACTGCTCAGTTGCCGAACCTATTGTTCAGTTCCAAACTGACTACAAGTGACTGGGAAACCAATGCAGCACAATTTGTGACCAGTGAATATATATTGTAAACTGAACAATCTCGCAAAGGTGTCTACGAGGACCACCGCTGTTATCATAGCAGAAATGAGCTGTCCATTGAAAATTTTAAAACACCCAAATCTTTGAGGCAAAACAACAAATGAAACAAGTAAAGCACTTCAGCCAGACAGTTTTTATTTCTTAAACTTCTGATAGTCTATCAGCGTTCTATTATCATTGTTCACGATCAATACATGGATCAGGCTGATCAAGACTGTCGGGCGGTTTACTGCTTGGCCTGGATGCGACGGTCTCTTTCTTCTGCAATGGTCAGACGGATTCCCTTGCCCCTTGGAAGAGAGATCCACGGCTTGTTGCCCTTGCCAATGATGAACACATTGTTCAACCTTTAAACAAAATCACAAAAAATACATTAAAAAAACAGCTTCATATCTTCAACATAAAGAAACCACGAGCAACATTTCAAAGGTGTAGTTAGCATTATGAATTGATTCATCAATTTTAGATGAACCAATAAAGGTTCTGAAACGTTTTTCTCCACAGTTTGAAACGCCAGAATTGCAATTTTTCTGCTATCCTGGAGCTGGACTGTGGCTTCATTTGAACATTCACCAGTCAGCCATCTACCCAATTAAATTGAGATTATTATCAATCACATCAGCAACACAAATTCTGATACAACATGACAAGAATGAATTTGCTTCAGAATATGACCTCATCAAAAAGAAGACATTACTGCCCTAAACAGTGGCATTAAAAAACGTACCCGTAAATATCAGTTAAAAAGGTTAATTGTAGTTATCATTACGAATTGATTCAGTAATTTCAAATGAACCAATATAGCGATGAAACATTTTTCTCCACAGTTTGAAACGCCAGAATTGCAATCAGATTTTTCTACTATCCTGGAGCTGGACTGTGGCTTCAATTTAATATCCATAACCGATTGACAGCAGTATATACATGAAATTACCACAATTTTTTTAATTTACTTTTAGGGGCCATCCACATATTACGTACGCACTTAGGGGGGTGTCGGATTTTGGCGATTTTGCGTACGGGTGCGAACGGGGGGAGGAAGGGGGTAACAAAATGTGTACGTACCCAAAATAAATTTCTAATTATGACGTCCACATTGGCCTATTTATAACTCTGTATTATCCTATAGTCGTCCCATGGCATTTTGTTACATTATATAAAAGCCATGTGCAGTTATTCTGTGCTGTGAACGACACCTATAATTTGTCTATATTGGCCCTTCAATAATCTGGCCTAAAGTGCAGACAGACTGCCTGGAGACACTTTCTGCAGCTGGTCATCGGGGGGGGGGGGGGGTTGCGTCAAACGTACGTACTCAAAGGGGGGTGGAAGAAAGTACGCTTGCGAACAGGGGGGGAGGGGGTCCAATTGTCCCGGATTTTTGTGTACGTAATATATGGATGGCCCCTTACCACAAATCACAGGTGCTCAGGACCCGACAACACAAAACCATGATCGAATAGTTTATTACAGAATAGGTAAAAGGCCATAAAAGCTCAGATCATAGGCAGCAACGCACCCTAGAAATATAGGCCAACAACAAATGTAGCATATAAGAAAGTTTCATAGCACAAAAAATAGCCACCAGCATATTGCTTTAAAGCTTTTGCTGGGTTGATGCTAAATTAGCACTAAAGGAATTTTACAAGACAGAAATTTGTTTTTCTTTGAAAAATCAACCGATAATATTAATTTTGATTAATCTGTAGTTAACATTACGAATTGATTCAACAATTTCAGAAGATGAACCAATATAGCGATGAAACGTTTTTCTCCACAGTTTGAAACGCCAGAATTGCAATGAAAATTGTTCTGCTATCCTGGAGCTGGACTGTGGCTTCAGTTTAATATCTGTTACCCATCAAAACTAGTCACGACGTTATTACTTGAAATTACGACAAATACATTACTTTCACAACAAATTCGGTCAAGCAATGGGTTGGAATTGTGGATCCTAAAGTGAATTCCACATACTCTTTAAAACTGTAACTGAATTTAAACTTTGCCAAATTTAGTAGTATGGCACTTTTGAATGACAGAATTTGTTTCTTTCAAAAATAAAACACCAAAATATTAAATTAATCTGTAGTTAACATTACGAATTGATTCAACAATTTCAGAAGATGAACCAATATAGCGATGAAACGTTTTTCTCCACAGTTTGAAACGCCAGAATTGCAATTGAATTTTTCTGCCATCCTGGAGCTCGACTGTGGCTTCAATTTAATATCCGTTACCAATTAAAACTAGCCAGGATGTTATTGCTTGAAATTACCAGAAATTCTGTCAAACAATTGTTGGAAATGTGGATCCTACAGTGAATTATGTTTTCAATTAAGGCCCCAATATGTAACATTCCTAGAGTGCCACTATTGGAAAAGCAATCAGAGGTGCTATGGATCCAACAACACAAAACACAATCGAATAATTGTTTTCAAGTGCTTAAAAAATGAGACATAAAGGCCAAGAAGCTCATATCGCAGGTAGCAAAGCAGTTTTTTCCAGAGAGACCAGCAAAACATAAAAAGCTTAATAATATACAGTTGTAGATGATAATATCTCTCGACTAGCTTTCTAAGAAAGTTTCATACAAAACACTAACTGCATGCATATTCTTTAAAACTGTCACCAAGTTTATGTCAAATTTAGTACTAGAGTACTTTTAAATGACATGAAAATTTTAAATTAATCTGTAGTTAACATTACGAATTGATTCAACAATTTCAGAAGATGAACCAATATAGCGATGAAACAATTCTCTCCACAGTTTGAAACGCCAGAATTGCAACTGATTATTCTGCTATCCTGGAGCTGGACTGTGGCTCAGTCTAACATCCTTAGTTCCATCACTCAGTAGGAATAATGTATGCAATTGCTTTAAAAAAAGGATGATTTAAATAGTCCAACAAAACCATAGCCAGATGAGTTTACCAGAGATGCTACGAGTTAAGATGGTGCATCTACTTGTGGTTAAACCTATTACCATCCAATAAACATTGGATTTAATCGCTATACAATAATCTAGATAGTTCCACAAGATTGCCTATTGCAACTTTGATACAGTAACTGTGCATTCACTCTGTATTTGAAAGAAGTGGCAACCATCAGATATATATGCCTTGATAATCTGTAGTTAGCATTACGAATTGATTCAACAGTTTCAAAAGTTGAACCAATATAGCGATGAAACGTTTTTCTCCACAGTTTGAAACGCCAGAATTTCAACTGATTATTCTGCTATCCTGGAGCTGGACTGTGGCTTCCTATTAGAATGCATCCATCACGGTCACTAGCATACTTAAGGTTATTACAATAAAACAATTCACCCACAAACACAAATTCTTACGCAACTGGTCACAAAGAGAATTTAACATAAACATTGTGATATGTTAAATGAATGATTTGAAAGGAGTGTTAAGCATTAATGTTTTTAGTCAAGATGATCGAACCTGGTGGCAAAGGTGTGGCCGAGGGAGTCCTTGATGTGGACAATGTCGAAGGACCCTGGGTGACGTTCCCTGTGTGTCACGAGACCAACACGCCCCAAGTTGTGACCTCCGGTTATCATGCAGATATTTCCTGTAGTTGCACAACAAAAAACATAGATGTAGATAAAACAATCAATCTCACATGAAACTTCTATTAAAAACAACAGAATGTATCAACACAAAACTGAACTAAATTAACAAAAACATTCAGTTTTCACAAATGTTAAAATAATACGCTAACCGAAATATTAAATTTTTTACATTATTAAAATAGTTAACTGAAATAATAAGCATTTTACACTAAAATTTGCACACTGAAAAAATGTGTTTTATATTAAACTAGCTGGTTTACCCGGCGTTGCCCGGGGTTATAAGCTTCAATCCACACCACCACCACGTGTTATATTCTGAACGTGTTATATTCTGCAAAATAAGGTTAGGGCTGTTTTTGAAAATATGAAAAGGTAAATGTAGATATAAATTTCAATCCCTCTAGCGAATAAGCAACAAAACTGTGAAATCAGAAAAATAACGCTGCTTAAACCGCAGCGCAATCTGGCGAGTGAGAATGAAAATAGGACGAGTTGAATTTTTTGGGGCATTTCGGACAGTTTTTGCGCCGCAACACCATGGAAGCGGTGAAAACGGGGGACGCCAAGCCTCACACTGGGTGTGTAATGCCCACCCCGAGACAGTAGTGAAGGTTTGGAGTGAAACGGTGGAAAGGTGTAGAAATGCATCGCGGTCTAAGATCTGTGACAGACAGACAGTTTCTTCTTTATTTATATAGATATGTTAACTAAAATATTTGACATTATGAAAATTATTAACTAAAATGCTCAGCCACCGTTGGATGAACAAAGACGAGATCTCACCAGAGTCAAACTTAATGAATTCGTCGATCTTTCCAGTATCGATGCTGATCTTGACAGTGTCGTTGACCTTGATGAGTGGGTCAGGGTAACGGATGGTACGGCCGTCGCTTGTAACAATGCTTGGCACTCCCTTCAGTCCCACCATCACCTTCCTCACCTTGCAGAGTTTGTACTTGGCTTCCTCTGCCGTGATCCTGTGAATTGCAAAGCGACCCTTGACGTCGTAGATGATACGGAAGTTCTCGTTTGTCTTCTCAATTGATACGACATCTGCAGATGAAAGCAACAATGCACATTCACTTGAATTCAGATCATGGATAAGCAACGCACCACCAACAGAGGAAGTTAACAGAGAACAATCCCATACTTTAATGGATCAGTACAGGGAGTATCGATTAATACTAAGAGACAAAACAGGGGTCCTGAATGCTGTATCGAGGATCCATGAAACCCTGGAATTTCAAGTTTTTACAGAGAGGCTTGTTGGCATTTATTTAAGTTAAGAGTATATTTATTGAAGTCACAAACAAAAAAAGTTGAGCTAAAGGAATAGTGGATGTTGTACATCAATCTACTTGCAATGATTTTCCTTCTGATCAGAATCTTCTTCTGACCAGGGAACCCACTTGTTCTGTTAGTTTTCAAATACTGCAAAGATGGTTTATTTAACAGAAAACTTTTCAGCTTTCAACTCGATGCACTTAAAGAGTGTTGGCAAATTATAAATGTTAGTTTACCCATGAATCCAGCTGGATAGGTCTTGTCGGACCTAATTTTACCATCGACCTTGACAAGTCGCTGGTTAAGGATCTTCTTCGCCTCATCGTAAGTCAGGGCATACTTTAACCGGTTCCTTAGGAATATCGATAACGGCAGGCATTCCCGCATCTTGTGTGGACCACAGCTTGGGCGGGGTGCCTGAAAAAAGAACCCTATGGCAGTCAACACACAGCTATTATTTGTCTACTTTTATCAATTTTTGTTATTACTTATTCAAAATCTTCCATTCTACATGGCAAGTGGGACTGTAGTTTGCATTCATTTGCCACATGAACATATGTAAAAATTATCTAGTCTTACAAATCAATACATCCTCTGCAATAGCACAAAAAATAATGATCAATGACAGCATTTGTTACAGGTAAGCTACTCGTTAATGTTAACACAAAAAGCAAAATATGAGCAGTGAAAATTAAATAATTTAATTGTCAAAGATTTACAAATCAAGAAGGAACTAAATTAGGACTCATCGAAAGTGCAAGTCACTGGAAATCTGTTGCAAGTTGACTGCAATCAACTAATCCTCAAATATGCACATTAAATAAATTTTTGTCCTTAAATGTTTAAGTTTAAGACACAATGTTTCAACTCACGAAGACACCGCCCAGCTTATCCAACATCCAATGCTTGGGCGCATTGACGCGCTTCAAATGCTTCTTCGGACCTCGAACCTAAACAGACAGTCCATGGCTATACACTAACGAACACAAGTTTTACAAATCAATGAGCAAAATGACCACTACAGTTAAAATCAAAGAAACACAACTGAAACTTAATTTACCGTAAACTAGTATAACTGCATTCTGAACACGTAAGCAAACTCCTCGGCACGGGATCGTAATTTTTCATGTTGTTTAAAGCAGAACTCGTGACGGGCATATTTTGGATTATTTAAAGCAGCTGCGTGATCTTGCAGTGGGGCTTTGAACAAAGACAACGAAATCAAGGGGTTCGCGCATAACGCCAAGACATCGTAACGATGAATATCAGAATTAAGAAAACGTAACAGAAATGGCTTTGTATATCTAAAATATTAGAATCAAGACGATAGCAGTTTCACGTGGACTTCCACAATTCGCTTGTGCTGGAATCACGCCAATCTCAGGCGCGCGTGGTCTTGAACTTTACGTCAGAAATTACGTAAAAAACAGTAAATTAAAGAAGAAATTTATTGCCAATTCTAAAATGTGACACAATGTTCTCAAACATTAGGGTAAAATTTAGGTTATTCCGGTAAGCAGTATTTGTAAAATAAGAAAAGTCTTTATACCATGATTAACTGTGATCCTAAAACATGGAGAAAAGGAAGATCCCAGCATTCATTAGGCCTACTTCCGATTTGCAATCCAAAGACATTTAATATTTCTGCTTTCAGAGTACCTTGATCAAATGTATAGCGCTTTTTTATACACAAGTAAGTATTTCTTTAGTCAGTAAATAGGTCCAAATTAAAACTGTTGAAACATTATAATAAATATAACTGAGCGACTAATGATAGTGGAAAGTGGGCACTTGGTAGGACAAATTTCAAATTTCCAAAGTGCTTATTGTTAGAACTATTATTTATGACTTTGAAGAATTTTGGTGTCGACAGAAAATGAACACAAACATTTGACTGATGACCAGGCCCGCATTAAGGGGGGTGCTAAGGGTGCTGCAGCACCCGGATCAGCAGTTTTGAGGGGCCTGCATTTCGGAAGTACATTAAAAATCTTGTTATTGGGCCCGCGCTGATCGCTGATACAATCAATGTATGCGTTACGGATCCTGACTACTCATGGACTACTTGGCCCCTCAATGTACGATGTGGTGACAGCCAGGGGCGGATCCAGAAGGTCGATCGGGGGGGCCAAAAATTTGTACATACATCTCCCAAAAAAGTTGATGACCTTTTTTTTAGTCATTAACTCTTTTTGATGCCTTATGTGTACGTCTGCGGGACCAACGTCCTGTGTACATTTTACTCATCCCCGCCTAAGGGGGGACCACGCCTGTGTAACCATCATAAAACGCCCATAAAACACCTGTGTAAATAAAGAAAAATTTCAAATGGGGGGCCATGGCCGGATTGCCCCCCCTGGATCCGCCCCTGGTGACAGCTACCACAGTGGCGAGGATGACGTACGCTGCGTCCGCTTGGCGGGGTTATGTGGGGCAGAGGGGACGTGAGAGACTACAAGCAATATTTAGGAGACTGATTAAAGCTGGTTATCTTCCTGTGGACTACCCTAGATTCGAACAATTGATCCGTACTGCTGATTCTAAACTTTTCACGACCGTCCTTACATGTCCTACACATGTGCTTCATGTGCTATTACCTCCTCAGTCCTCCTGTTAAGCATACGGTTATACTTTGCGACCCCGTGTACATAATCGGGTTCTCCCGACTGCAGTCTAGCTCGTAAATCTTTCATAATTAGGATGATTTTCACCGGAATATAGGCCTTAGTACTTTAACCTGGACGTGATATACATGTGTAAACCAAAATGCGGTTAGCAGTTGGATTAATAAAGGATATACTTACTTACTTACTTACTTACTTACTTACTTACTTACTTACTTATAGGTAATCACAGCACCCGGGCCCGCACTAGCCTTTATGCTGCGGCCCTGCTGATGAGATAGAAGCAAAGCGTCATTTTAAGTTATGCTAGCAAGCAACACATAATCCTCAACGTTCTAGGCTGTCGCCGCGGATCCTACCAAGACAATTTCATTCTAATTTCTGGATGAGAAGGAAGATGAACGAGGATGATCAGATTGGTTTTCATCCTGAAACGAGCATCATGATCAAACCACGGTAGGCCTAACAGGAAATTTCTAAGAGCTACTTGAAAGGCAAGCGCGAGGTACGCACTTAGGCCTATACACGGGGGCTGCGTCAAGTGAGAGAGATTGTCCAAAGATGCTATACCCCGTGATCGATCGAGCAGTGTTTAGTCTCTCTCTTCTGGGAGGGGAAACAAGGTTTCTGGGGGGGGGGAGTT
Source organism: Allolobophora icterica (assembly GCA_963556255.1). NCBI lineage: Eukaryota > Metazoa > Annelida > Clitellata > Crassiclitellata > Lumbricidae > Allolobophora > Allolobophora icterica. The sequence goes on from OY744608.1 coordinate 70,548,510, forward strand.
GCCGACGAATTTACACATGACTTTTTTAGGTAATTGCATCCATCTTTGAAAAAGTTTCAGACTTTCCAATTTCATCTTCAAAAAAAGTTGATGACTTTTTTAGACTTTTCCTATACAAATTACTCTTCCAAAAGGTTGATGACCTTTTCCTAGGAATTCATCTCTCAAAAAGTATATTACTCACCCCTATCGGGGGATAAACATATATCCTGGGGGGAATTTCCCTCCCCAAAAGGTCTCTACATTATAATATTGCTGGCCTCTGGGGGAAACACAAATCCTGGGGGAAATTCCCCCAAAAGGTTTCTAGATTAAACACTGCCTCTGTCCGCGTCTGGCATTAGGCCTACCGACAACACCCCATTTGTTGCGTCCATACTGCAAAAAGTACTAAGGCAGGCCTAGATTAGGCTACTCTGCTGATCGTGCAGGGTTAATGTATTGCGAGGGTGGGTATTTCATACTGCTACGTCCAGCAATTAGAGAGTTTGAACTAAATTCAATGCAGTATGGATAAAAAATCGCTTTCTGACTGAAGTTGGCGTCTAAGGGCACAGTCTTTACGAAAAGAGCTTTGAGTATCAATTTTAGGTGCGGACGCCGGCATTATGGATAAATCCGGTCCCTTTATCCACATTAATTGTGATTGGATTTGACCCTGCCGCCCCCCCATCGTTGCGGACGTCCTTAGTGGATGACCCATACACAGCCGGAAGTGGCCTCTGCAGCTCTTCAACTTATTAATTATTTATGAAACAGTCAACGACCTCGGCAGTCGGCAGTACAATAGTACATCAACTTGTCTGCAGCTTTGCATGTATTCAGCGTCCCTATAAGTAACATTTACTCTCTTGCGTACATACTTACTGAATTAGATAGCGTCATGCACAAATGAGCGACAAAGCAGTTAACCAGCGGATGGAACGCAGCCTAGAACATGATTGGACGTATGTTGCACGTGATAAAAATCAAATAATATGATTGGCTAATGAAACAAATACATGTGATGACGTCAAATCCGTTGCCACAGTAACCGGCAAAGATTCCAAGTATATCGTAAGCATTCGGTAATAGATAGCTCCGAAGGTTTCTTTTCATAATAATATTAATTCTTTTTGTTGCTGAAAATTGATGAAGTTTAGACACAGACTTTCGACAAGGTAAAACAATAAAGTAAACATATTATAATTGTTTTATCGAAATATTTCGAAGAAACGATCGAGGCCATCGTTTGAGTGAAGGGTGAAAGAGAATGACTTTGTTGTCGGGTAAATTTTTTTAGTTAGACCTAAATCTTGTTATAAGACCTTAGGCCTATAAGCTCGTCCCTAAATAAAAAATTAATTATTAATGTTAAATTTGTTTAAGCAAATTTGCCCAGCTAGACAATTTGCTGCATTTGATGAAGTGAATAAGGAACTTTACATCTTGTAGGCCTAGTCTATTAAGTTATGCGTACATTTTTCGATATGATACTTTTTATAGATACGCCTATGCCACGTGTATATAATTCTAACCTGTTGGAAGAACAGTCGACTCATCAAACAATTCTGACAAATTCTCACCTGCTAAAAGAGCAGTCACGTAGTGAAACAATTCTCACCTGTTGGAAGAACAATCTCCTAGTCAAACAAATTCTCATCTGTTGAAAGTACATTCGCTCATCAAAAACGTCTCACCTATTGAAAGAACCATAGTTCGAGAATTCGCATTTTACGAATTTTACGAATTTTTAAAATTCACGAAATGCTCTTCTAAAGAAAGAATCATATGTGTAAGAAGAAAATGCGTACTTCAATGAAAGGAACAACTTACCAATGCTAAGAAGAAAGTTCCTACTCCGCTTGAAGAAGAAAACTTACCATGTGTACGAAACCGTTTTAGCCGAACCAGAGGCCCGGGAAGTGTTTAAAAGTTGTGTGAGCCAACCAAGGCAAGAGAAACACACACACACACACACGCACGCACGCACGCACGCACGCACGCACGCACGCACGCACGCACACGCACGCACGCACGCACGCACACACACACACACACACACACACACACATATATATATATATATATATATCTCAGGGACGGTCTTAGGGACGGCCTGAGACGATCTTTTATATATATATATATAATATATATATAAGGTGGATAAAATTATCCATTATATCCGATATGATGTAAAAGAATATTTTTTTAATTTTTTACAAACACTGGAAAAGTTTATTATACTCAATATGAAGGGATGGGCAGTAGACCTAATTCAGTTGATGTTATTGAAATTATGCAATTTGAATTACATATTGTAATTGGTAATTTGTTGTTCTGTGTCAAGGTAATTTGTAATTTGTAAGTGAATTACATTTTCTATGTAATTTGTAATTTCAAATCACATACTGTAAAATAAAATTACTTATTTTAAATTAACCATGCTAAATTATTTTTGTAAAAATTACTCTTACTTATTTGACAAATGGAAGTCACACATTCAGTTTAAATTCAATTCTCTGCTTGACAGTTTGATACTCTTGCTGAAAATTGGGGAAGGCTGCCACATTTATGAACACTCTAGGACTGATATGCGTCAAGGTTGTTGAGCTGGGCTTCATGTTTAAGTAGCCCTATACCCATAACCCAGATAGGCTACTGTAGCCAACAGTGATGTAGTACTCGAGTCCGGCCAAGGACTCGAGTCCGACTCGAGACCGATTTTCTGCGGACTCGGACTCGGACTCGGACTTGGACTGTCACGACTCGGACTTGGACTCGGACTCGAACCCATGACTCGAATTTGACTCGCTGACTCGTTTTCCGAGTCACAATTTCTGGGCAGAACAGGCAACTGTATTGCCATGTCACGGACAAGACCACGCCTCATGCGAGAACTGACATGAATACCCGGCCGACCGTCGCTACAGGCATCAGTCAGAACAGGTGAAACTATTCCGTTTGAAGTGAAGACGAGTATATAATCATGAATAGGCTGGGGTACAAGACAGAGGTCTCTATTTGGCATTGTATAGGAAAATATAGGCCTATAGGTTGCGGCGCCAACCAGTTCCTACCAGCAGACAATAGAAACTAATGAAGTGAAGACGAGTATCATAAATAGACTGGGGTATAATACAGAGGTCTGTTATCGGCGTGGACGGGCACATTTATAGAGGCGAACACCGTGAAGGGCATGATATTGAACCGAATACTAGGGATTGTCGATTTGTAAATATATCTTCAATCATAATGCTAAACTGTGCATGGAGTTATTAATTTATCGCTTCGAATTAGAATAAACCTTCGTATCGCCCTTTCCAGTGTAGAGAAGGAGAGAGGACGTGACATGACACGACTGCACTTGTGGCATTTAGGCCTACAGTTCTAGCTGTTCCTACCTACTGAACTTGTGCTTAGCAGTGGAAGAATTTTTGTGTGTCCTAATGTCGTGTAAGATTATTAAACAAAACTTTATTTAATTTAGTGTTTTACTGTGAAATTTGGGTAAATTACATTAAAACATGTTCTGCATAGGGCCTAAATATTTCTGTTATTTTTCTATGCATTGAATTGCGTGGTTTATTGCATTTTGATGTGGATGGACTTGGACTCGGACTCGGACTTGGACTCGATCTTTAGTGACTCGGACTCGGACTCGGACTCGAGCACCTCAGGACTCGGACTCGACTCGGACTCGGCTTAGATGGACTCGGACTTGACTCGGACTCGGCTTAGGTGGACTCGACTACATCACTGGTAGCCAATCGCTACTGGTTTGGATAGGTTGCAGGGTCAAGATGACTGCTCCCTGCCTTGCAAATCGCTCCATAGCCATTACTTTATACCCCGAATTGTCTACAAGAATGCCTATTGACGCTAACTGTAGCTGTTCGTGAGTCAATTCTCTGTAGCTTGTTCAAGTTGCGTTATGCCAGTTTTGATGTTCAACAAACAAATATACTCACCGCAAGATAGCGATTGCGATTACAAGTAAAAGCTGCGACCAAAATTGTTTGTCAATTTTTCTAATGCTTAGATCGAGGCTGTGGCGCAGTGGTTTTCAACCGGGGTTCCGCGGAACCCAGAGGTTCCGCGGGCGTCGGCCAGGGGTTCCGCGGCAGTTTAAAATAAAATTTTAAAATATCAACTGAATAATTCACAAAAGGATTAGCAATGAGCAGAATTCTTCATAGCTTCCAGTCATTCTTGCTTGACACAATTCTATATTAAAGTAATTAACATTATTACGTGAACGTTACATTTTACATGTCGTTAGGCTATATTACATGCATACCCATATATACATGAGTCTATTCATGACTTTTAGTTTGCGTCAAATGGGAATTATTATTTTAATGAATGATGACAACTTTATTATTTTTATCTAGTTTCCAAATGGCATTCAGACAAAGTAGGCTACCAGGACATTAATTTTTCACCATTTATTTTACCATTTATTTGGAACAATTCCAACAGTCTCAATAACTATTTTCCATCAGGCTACCTGTTCAGCAGTAGGCCTACGACTGAGTTATAGAAACCCATTTGTAGGAAGTAATTCTTCTTTGGATCAGTTCACTTTGACAGAGAAGAATTCGCTGAAATCGCGACTGGTGGAATGCTCAACATGCAGAGCTAGCCTTGGACTCGTTTTGGATATTTGTCGAACATGTGGAATATCCTCTACTATAGTTAGGCCTACCTATTCGAGTTCGGATTTTCTGCCAGGACTACCACAAAAAACAAAAAGCGAGAACGACTCTTGTCTGTTGAGGACGAATTATTACGGGTGTGTGAGAATTAAACTGTTACGCTGAAGCCACCAAGCACACATTTTACACTAAACTTGATGAAAGTTACTCGCAGCACAGCGTTTCTATAACACTGTTGCAGAATATATTTTAATATTTTATCCATCTGTCGGAAGTAGTAGCTGGCGAAGTACAATAAAAGTGCTGTTGTTCAGTAGCATTACTTTGTGCACTACACTTGAGTGCTAAAGTATATATATATAGTGCTAAAATATACACAGCAGCAGAGGTGCTAATAACTTATATTAAAAGTTCAAAATTCTTAAATCTAAATATTATCCCAACATTACATTTATTTCTATCAATTTCGGATGGGTGAAACGCGCTGCAGGGTTCCGTGAACCAATGAGCGCTTGTGTAGGGTTCCGTCACTGCAAAAAGGTTGAAAACCACTGTGTGGCGAATTGTTTATAAATACACTCTCAACAGTTTAGTTGTACATACCATCAAATCTTCCAGCTGGTGACTTGGAAAACGACAGAAAAGATTGTTTTAATGACTTCACTGGCGATCCGCTAGACATTACAGAGCTTTCTTATTAATTTATTTATTTGAAATTTACTTATAATCCTGTGTTCTCGAATAGAGCCTACAATGATGCGATCTCAAGATGAACTAATCACTCTTTCTCCTCCCACTCTGAAAGCCCACACACACTAAATATTGTAAATATTTACGTATATATATATATACACTAAATGTTGTATTTACGTATATATATATAATATATACACACATATATATATGTACATATACATACATACATACATACATGCATTCATTCATACATACATACATACATACATACATACATACATACATACATACATACATACATACATACATATATTTATACTACAGCTGTCTTAAGAATTAGTTGTCCGTGTCCACTCTCCTCAGTCTTGTAGGATGATATATTGCGCCTGTCACTATCAAAGTCTCCTACAGTTTTGGATCAACAAATCGTTCAACAGGCTCACAGCCAACACCTTTGTAGTTTTCAGACCGAGAGGGTAAGGTTTCCAGTATCGATGATTCTCTTAGCTTACTGACTCTTTCCAAAGGTCAGAG